>OY720441.1:45466746-45629993 GCA_963082915.1 Dolichopus griseipennis
CCTCCTCATTCAACGCCTCCTCATTCAACGACTATTAGAACTTAAAAATCTCCCATTTTTATAAATCAAGAACTTAGTGATCAGTTTGCATATACCCAAAATTAAACTCAGTATTTAACACAATATAATTTTGAAAATGTGATTTTTTAAAAACCCTTGGTTTCATCACTTAGCAAAACAAGAACCACTAAAAAAAAACAAAAATATAACAATCAATTTCAAAAATTTTTTTCTAATTGTAAATTACCAAATATAAAGTTTTAGGATAAACGTTTCCTGTTTCAATATCCGGATTAAAAACCGCTTTTTCTTAAAAAACTAAAAATAAATATTTAATTCAGCTGAAAATTTTTTAAATAAAACTTTTCTTTAAAAAGGTGATCTATAGAATTATTGTAAGAAGGTGTAGTATATAAATATGTTTATATACCTATATAAATTGGTATATATATTTGCAATAGGCATATTAATTTTCATTTTCTAATTTCTGCTCCTTTTTTAAAGCAATAAATTTGCAAAAAAAACCTCCCAATGATTTGCAATATATTTTCTATATGTCTGTTACCAATAAAAAATTTTCATAAAATTTTAATATTTTTATTTTTATTTTTTTCATAATCAGTTTTATGTTTTATAGAAATCCCATCTTTTAGGTAACCCTAGATTACACAGATCCCATTTAATATCATTAATAATGAACGTGTAAGTTTTATTAAAGGTTAATAACAAAAATATAATAAACGTGGAATTCGATCTTATTTTGCAAAAATAAATAAAGACTTAGTTTACATTCTTTTTTGGATTTTATGATTTTCAAAATAGATCTTAACTCAACCTTTTTTTGATTTAACTAAATCTTACAAGTAATATTTTTGGGGATTCTAAGGTTTAACTAGTATCCGCGTAGGACCAAATGACTAGATATAAAAGATAGCTGGTGTTGCCAGCTTTCAAAAAATATATAGCTTTAATGGCGCATATTATCCTTTAAGGACGAAAAGGACATTTAAAAGTATCCTTGCTATTTTAGTCTATTTTACAAAAACCGTTATAACTAGCGATCTGTTGAATATATATGTATTCAATTCAAGCTAATAATTAAGATGACGGTCTGGAGAATATTTTACCGTTTATTTGATGAAGATAGGTGCTGCCGTTTTGGAGATATTGTAGTTCAAAGTTGAAAATTTTTGCAAAAAAAAAAAATTTTAACATCCTTGCTCTAAAACTCATATTTTTAAAAATTTTGCAAAGAAACCCCCTAAATATTTTTACATTTTTAAAAAGCTCTTATTTTTTGCTATAATTTGGGCATACATAAGGTATGTCTATATTAAAGCGTTTAGAAGATATAAGCATTTATGAAATAAAAAATTTTTTGTTTTGTAATTTTTTCTGTATAAAAAAAATGTTGATATGTTTTACAATTTTTTCAGCGTTGATATGTTTACAATTTTTTCAGCCGTACTTTTTAAATTAATTAAATAATTTTATTGTTGAAAAAAAAAATTTTAATATGCTATAAATATGTTTCCAGGTATAAAAAAATTCCAAAAAAAATAATTCCAAAAACAAAATTCGAAAAATCAAAATTTAAGACAAACTATTTTTTAAAAACAGTAATTTTTTACATGCATATTTCAACAAATAAAAATTAAAAAATAGTGGAACCCCCCAAACCCCAAACCCCCGCTAAACAAATTATTGAAACCCTGATTTTGAATCCAACTCTAAAATCCCTCCTAATTCAGAATCTCAATTACACAAATATATAAATATTCTGGAAAAAGCGTATAATCCTGTAATTGTAACTAACTATAAAATCTATCCTTATTATTTTTTACATGCATATTTCAACAAATAAAAATTTAAAAATAGTGGAAGCTGCCGCCCCCAAACCCCCGCTAAACAAATTATTGAAACCCTGATTTTAAATCCAACTCTAAAATCCCTCCTAATTCAGAATCTCACGTATACATATATATAAATATTCTGGAAAAAGCGTATAATCCTGATTTTGTAACAAACTCTAAAATTCTTGCTCGCTAAAGCTATGGAAATATTTTTTGGCAAAATAAATTTATGATAAAAAAATTATGAAAATGTATTTTTTAATAAAATTGTTGTGTCAGTTTTTCATTCATGTTTTCTGGTGGGGCTATTTGTCAACATATACCATACTTATTATATACCGTTTGAAAGAGTTTCAAAAGACCTTTCTAACAGTATAATAAAAAATACAGGGTGCTTTTGAAAATTTCATAGTTATAGTGGTTTTTTTGAAAGTTCAAAATTTTTTTTTTTTTTTGTTTTAAATTTCCACTTGCAATTGCAATATCTCCAAAACGGCAACACCTATCTTCATCAAATAAACGTTTAAATATTCTCCAGACCGTCATCTTAATTAATAGCTTTGATTGAATATATATATATTGAACAGATCGCTAGATATACCGTTTTTTGTAAAATAGACTAAAATAACAAGGATACTTTTAAATGTCCTTTTCGTCCTTAAAGGATAATATGCGCCATTAAAGCTATATATTTTTTGAAAGCTGGCAACACTAGCTATCTTTTATATTTAGTCATTTGGTCCTACGCGGATACTAGTTAAACCTTAGAATAGTCATATTTTTATAAAACATCCATCACAAAAATGTTGATTTTATGAAGATGTATAATAAAAAAAAAAGATTTTAGTGGCTTAAATATTCCTTTGATAGAATAAAATTTCCTAAGGGGATTTTAGATATTTGGAAAAAGCTTAAAATTTGACACGTGTAGCTTCTTCGCTAGATCATTCGAATGAAATACATTACATGAATATGTATTTGTAAATGGTTTTATCTCTTGCTTGAGCTGATCTTTCGGAACGGGTTACTTTATTTTAAAGAGTGAAACGGACTCACTTTGATATTTTATATAAATGTATGATTATCCATAAAACAAAAGGGCCGTGATCCTCAATAGCTTCTAAAATGTTGTTTTAAAAAATTGATGCAAAGGAAATGGCTTGAAGTCTGGTCATTAGTTTTACAAATATAATATCACTATTTACGCTCCAGACAATAAATTATTTTGCAGAAAATTAAAAATTCCGATTATATTTATCCAAGCCTTGAATAAATCGAATGTATTACAATAAGTTTTCGATCTTTAACTCTTGACGACAAAACAATCTAAAGACTTAAAATTTCTTCTGGCTTGAACAGTTAAGCTATTTTCTTCAAAACCTAAAGGGAGTGGTAATAAAATTGTGGGAACTTATAACTCTTTCCAGCACAAAAGTTTTTAAATGATTTTCTTGCTTCCAATTAATAACGGTATTACCTAGTGCCTTTAAATTTTGTATATATCGTGCTCTTTAACATTGTAGTTAACTGTAATAACAACTTTCGAGTTTGTTCACTTCTTCCGATACGACATTTGGTTAAAAAAACATTCTATAATAATATTATGTCAGTTTTAGGAAAGGATTGTATTGAATCAAATGAAATTTAAAGAATTTACTCTCTTCTTCTTTTTCTTCAAAAAGAAAGTGAGAAAACAAGAGCTTTCTTTTAACCTAAACCGTTTCGACTTAATGTACTCTGTTAGCTCGTTCTAGTACAACATTAGAGAACAACACTTTTTAGTCCTCTGTAGCAACTTTTTATACCCAAAGGAGCATATCTATGACACTAATAAAAATAGGACCTGCAAATTTGATAGTACGGTGTTCCTTCCTATTTTCCTTGTGCCACTGAAACTTGCGATCAATTAGAGTACTAGTTCCGGTACCTAAAGATAGTAACGAGGTGTTCTGTTTATATTATGTCTCTAAGATTTAGGATAAAATGGAGTGAGAGTTCAGGTGCTTCACTCAAGTAAAATACGGATTTAAATTCAAATTGAATTTTCCAGTTCGTATTATGGTATTAATAAGTCTGTTGCTTCGACTGAAATGAAAATATCATATAAAAGAAAGTTGAATACTTGGATGCAAGGACCCATTAAACAAACATTATAATATGAAATCATTTATACAACTTGATTTATTCTCTTTTTTTCAAATCATGGTAATTCAAATCACGATATTGATATTACCATTTATCATACCTTGGTTTAAAATACGATGATTGGTCATGAAAATTTCGTTTTTTATTACGGTAATCAAAAATTCCTCCTTATATTGATTTACAAAAACAAAAAATCCTTACAATCCAATACACCCTTTCAAAATGTTACAAAAGTCGTAATTCAGCAAAAATTAAAAACGAAGTGAAAGTTACAAAAAAAAAAAAAATCAAAATAAAATTTCACTTAACTCGTTCTGACAGGAACTCATTAACTCCTGTTTCGTTACAGTTTTTATATTTTTAGTGTTTTTCTTTTTTTGCTTATTTTTGTTTTTTTTTTTTTTTGAAGGGTAAAAATCCATAAATAAAAAAGTGTATATATATGTGTACATTTAAATGTAAAGGTGAGTACAGGTGTATATTGTAACTATAATGAGAGTTAAAAAGTAATGAAAATTTAATAAGCATTACAAGTTATGATACTGTAATTTTATCGTTTTACCTTAGAAAATCTTTTTTCATTATATATACATTATCTATATACATATAAATGTACCCATACATGTATACATTTAAAAATGTTTGTGTATATGTTATTTATTATAAAACTAAGTCTTAATAAAGAAAATTTATTATTTAGAAGAAAATAAAGGGAAAAAAAAAAAAATTTATTACTTGAACAATGGCTGTATTGAAAGTGTTAATTACTTAATATTTCGTTTGATATTAAAATTTAAGGATTTGTATACATTTTTTTTCTTATTTTTTTTTTAAGTAATACCCCATTGTAAGAAAAGAATAGATATATTATGTGTATGTGTATGTTAAAAATATATTAAAAAGGAGCAGGTCTTTTTCTCTTACATTTTGTCTTAACAAATTCAAAGATTAAATTTGGAATTCACTTTGTTAAAAATTTAATTAGATAAAAGTTTGTAGTATGAAAATTTAAATATACAATTTAATACAGAAGCCTCGTGGGTGTGTTTAGAAAGCACATAGCCTCTTAATCAAGGAACAATGGGTTTGAATTTCATACAGCTGGACGAAAGATTATCGTTGAAAGAAATATATTTAAAAAAAGAATTTCCTTATAAATTCCTTAAAAATTTGATGAACAAAAGCTGACCTCATGTCAAGTCTTCACATCTTTATACCAGTGCATATGTTTTGGGGCTGTAAATTAGTAAATAAGTAAATTATTTCAATAAGTAATTATTTCAATTGTAGTAATTTTTATTTATTTAAATATAAACCACCAATACAATGCATAAACAATGTGATGATAAGGCGATGAAGCATGCTTCTCCTTTATAGTGTGGTAGATATATTGTTGTTGTTACTTTTATGTGGAGGGAAGCATATGCCATCCAAACAAGGGGCATTGCGCCCCGTTGTGAGTCCCACTTCCATTCCTTTCTCTTAATTTATAAGTAATATACATTATTTTCTTTACATATATAATGTTTCATATTTCAAATTATAATTGGTTACCAAGGCGATTTTGTGCATAAATAAGGTTTTCTTGATTTAATGTATTTCCTTGTTAAGTAAGCGAAATGTTAGCCACTATACTCTATATCCATTAATTATAATTACTATAAGCACAAAGTGGAAGGGGAAAACCACATCATTTCTTTCCGATATCATCAAAAATATTACATGGCTTATTCGGTCACAAAATTGCCAATGGCGTCTCTATTCTTTGTTTACAAAATTTAAGTGCGAAAATCGTTCGAATTTTGAGCGATTCGCGACACTAGCTTATAAAAAAGTTTTATATTATTTAAGCCTATGTACCAAAGAAACCGAATTTTAAGAATCTAATAAAATTTCTAGCGATTTGATTAATCCGTAATTGTATGTGGAATTCATTCAATTCTAGTTATAAGAAGTCGATCCGGTTTTACCTTGGAACTAAATAGACGGTTGACTAATTGTTGAAATACTTGAGACGCATTTCAAACAATAAAAGCATAGCACATATCAATCACTTAATCTTCATGACAAGACGTTCCCATATAAGATTTCTTTTTCATATTTACCTTGAAGTCTAAAACTTTAATTAATTCCATATCTGCCTCAGCGGTTTAACTACAGACTGATATTTAAATAACATTTACCATTTTTTCAAAATGTATAATAACTATTCAACATATATATATATAAAAGTTTAAGTTTAATTCAGAATACGTCATGCTAGAAGTTCAAAATAAACAATCATTGTATGTATTCGATCGGTTCAGCAATTTTAAACGTTGAATCTGAAGCGGTTAAAAGAAATAAGGGATTTTCTTCCCTTGAGGGGACCCAAAATATCGAGATGAAGTCATCACATAACGGTACTTTATATCTTCAAGTTTCCGAATATACATATCGTTAGTACCGAAGCTTAATTCTAATTTTGTATCCAACTCTAAGGTCCTTTCTAATTATATTTTTACATACATATCTCCAAAATATCTTCAAAATCCTTCCAAACAAATTACCAAAACCCTACTTAATATTGTATCCAATTCTATAGTGCATCCTTCTTACAATTTTACACACATATTTCAACAAAAAAACAAAAAGGCATAATAAAGGTATGAAAATGTATTTTTTAATAAAATTGTTGTTTCAGTTTTGAATTTATGTTCTCTGGTGGGGCTACTTGTCAACATATACCATATTTATAATACACCATTGGAAATAGTGTAAAGAGACCTTTCTAACGGTATAATTATAAGGCCAAGGCGTTTTGGAAAATTTCATACTTATAGCGGTTTTTTTGAAAGTTTGAATTTTTTTTTTTTTATTTTAATTTTCCACTTGAAATTGCAATAACTCAAAAACGGTAGCACCGATTCAGCTGATACAAGGTGTGTATAAAAGCAAATATTGAGCCCTACATAACTGTAATAATTTAGTGCCTGTATATTGTCTTAGGTCAAAAATATTAAGAAAATTTTGTATTGCATTTTTCGATCACTAGATGGCGGTACTAATGACATTTATATTTGGAAACTTGGAGATATAAAGTACCATTAAATGATGATGTCATCTCGATATTTTGGATACTTTCAACGGAACACCCGAAGTAGGCCCAATGAAATCATTAAATTAATTATGTAATATCATTTTCGTAATTTTTTATATAAAAGGTTTTATGAGTTGAAAGAATTTTTAGAAGTTATCTGGATTAAATGTTCAATCCGGTCTCACTGAGGAGTTCTGCAGTTTTACAGTCCTAACAAAAGACTAAACAATTTTTACTCTAGTTTTATAATATTATTAATATTAATATTTAATCAATTAACCGTTTACTATCTAAAAATTGAAAAGTACATTTTCTTTATCTATGTAACATATATAATATATTATTTATTTACATTTATTTGCCTACTCACTTAATATGACTTATAGTCTTCTTTATATATTTTTAAATTGAAACTTATTTTATAACTTTTAATATTCTTAACATTTTTTTTAAAAAAAAAATTTTCTTTTTTTAAGAATCATCCAAACATGAAAATCAAAAATTCAAAACATCATTTAAAAAAAAAAAAAAACAATATATTCAAAATAATTTTTTTGCGAAAATAAAAAAAAAACAAAACATAAATCAAAGATTCAATCAACGCCATTCATAATAAAAAATTCCATTTCGGAAATTTAAAAAATTTCTAAAACAAATAAAGTTTAAGAGGTATCCATGTATATTTACGAATTGAATCGTTTGTTGAATTCAATTGACAGTCTTCAAGTGAAATTTGGAGAGGAGTCCTATACTACAGCCCTTTAATGATCAAAATATTTTAATGAAATGGAGCCTATTGAAATACTTTAGAGCCCATAATTTCGTTAACATTTTTTTAAAATCGATCTTATGAATAAAAATGCCTATAAATATTCAGGAAAATCGTTTAACCGAACCGTTTAACTACCAGGTTGAATTCCAGTTTCATCACTCAAGTCAAATTTCGTGACACCTAATAATTTGAGCGATTTACATTCCCAGGTTGAGCGAGCAGAACGCGAACAGAATCATACAAAATTCGTTACAATGTTTAAGTTAAGCGACACGTTGAGTTTGGCATATGAGTTCGTTCATTTACTATTCTAGATATTTTAATGTATTTCCAGCAAATCATTTTTATGAATTTATAAAAATACCATCTTATTAAATATCCTAAATAATCAAATCTATTCATTTAAATACTACGGATCTGTCATACCAATCTATGTCACAGTAGGTTACAGACTATGATTTAAGAACTCCATAAAAAAGACATGGAACATGTTCGATATATTTTGAATAAACATGATACCGGCTGGGTGGAACAGTGGTTAAAGTTCGGATCTTTCATGCGAAAGACCCTGGTTCAAATCCCAGTGAAAGTAAACAACTTTTTCTAGTTTTCAACTCGACTCAGTTACCATTTGCCATTGTGTTCGACTTAACGACTTAATCCGTTCCAACATGTACCTAAGGTATAAACAGGCTTATTAGCCTAACATTTGAACAGTTAGCACTTAAAAAAAAAAGAAATGAAGAGTCTTTTAAGAGTTATCCAACTGCACCTCCAAAAACCTATTGATTAAATACCAATTAATTATCTATGTAAATAAATTATTTTAAATACCCAATTATCATGTCTTGGTTTAAACTTCGAACATCTTTTAAACTGCTATTTGCCATATTCTTAAAGTCTTTTCTTAATTTGAATTCGAAATAGCATTCAAATAAATCTCAATAAAATCTTTTAAGACCAAATATATATTCAAGATTTTAATGTCAAAAAATAATTTGAAATTTCGATGATAGTACAAAATAATAATAAAATACATAAGAATAAGAATCATTTTGATATTATTTTGTTGATAAAAATTCGCATTTAGACCATTCTCTATTCAATTTACATCAATTCATTGTATTATAAAACCGCATATACAGTGTAACGTTTTTGATTCAATCAAAAATTAATTCTATTGTATCTATTTGGCTGAATTACAATAAGGCTTCTATTTTATTTATCTTTCATTGAATTTTATATTTCACAATTTTTATGTCATGCTTTAACTGTCATGATATAAATGACGTTTTTCACAATATCGTTTTGAAAGCTTTTTGAATAAACTATAAACATAATGAGCTTTCGAAGTATAATATTGATAAGTTTTGTAGTATTAAATACAACAAAGGAATAGAAATATGAACAGCTTTGTGTATGATTTAAGCATGAACAGGAGCTTTGGTAAAAAAGCCGTTAAGCACATAACTTACTATTTGAATGAGCTTTGGATCTTTACAAGCACAAAACTAACAATTTAAAAGTATGCATAGCCATCACCTAACAAAAAATGCTAAACTATTGCATACTTTTAGGCAGAAATCATTTCAACATAAAATGTTCGTTCATTGATTCCAGTTTTTATTTAAAACAATTTTTCGTTCACTGCTATTTAAATAACGGTAAATTTTTGCATTCATTGTGACGGTTTCACTTATTTTCTATTATTATTCTTGTTACTTCTTATTGGTTTTATTCTGACATCATTTTTGCAGATTTTTGAAAATTAAATTTGACACACAGTATGATAGACAGGATTTTCGCATTTACGAATAAATAAAAACAAAATAAAAATTTCAATTTTTTCCAATTTAAGTGTCTATATTTGGAATCTATTTTGAAAATAAAATTTTGCTTAGTTTACAGGATAAAAAAAAAAATGTAATAAAAAAAAGGGATATTTACTGTATGAAACGTGTATTGAATTTAAAAATTATTGTTACTTATATGTATATGTGTTGTTTTATTTTCGATAAAAAACTTGAAATAAATAATGTTTATATGTTAGTTAGGCTGTTTTTGAATGTTTTTTATTCAAAGATGAAATTAAAATGAAAAATTTGCAAAATAATTTTTAATTAATATTTTTTTTTAATTTCTTCTAATATTTATTATTATATTAATTTAAGTAGAACAATAATATATGATATGAGAAACCCTGAACTTTCGGTTCAATACATATTATACTCGTATTCTTTAATCAATTTATTTATCATTATTAAATATCATAAAATAGAATGCAAAATTATTGATAAAATTAGATTATACCAATACTATTAATTCTAATTATTTAATTTTATTATATTATTATTATTATATTTTATTATAATGAAGGATTTTAATAAAAATTAATTTTTCCAGTAATTTCCCTTAAAAAAAATAAACGAATTGTACAAGGATCTAATCTGCATCCCCGCGTCTTTTTTTAATTTATTTTTCCTTTTAATTACACTCTTAAAAATATTTAGCCTAGAAAAACCTTAGAAACCAGACCTTTTATACAAAAATATTTCTAAAATTTTAATTAGTAGGTAGTTTTTTAATTTTCTATATTTAGGAATTTTTTTTTACTTAACTGTATTTATATTTAAAATAATATTAAGTTTTTTTTTATTGTAATTAGTCGTCGTATTAGTCGATAAAAGGGTATAGCAAAATATGTTAAAAATGTTGTTCAAAATAATCTCGTTATAAAAGGATTCAAATTTGTAATGATCGTAATGTTAAAGCCCGTAAAAATTATATTAAAAAAACGCTTGTTCACATAACAATTAGTCCAATTCCGAATTATTTTCGAATTATGTATTCTCGTACAGAACTGTAAGAATTTTATGATGAGGTAAGCACATAATAATTAGTCTAATTATGCCCGATTATTTTCAGATTCCTATATTTATCTGTAAGAGTTGCATGCTAAGGTTCTTTTAATTATTAAATTAAAGACCAAATTAAAATTAAGCTTCCGTATTAATAAATTGGAATTCAATTTGTTTTTAGACGTACATGGTCTTCTGTAAATTAAAAAGCTTAGAAAAATACAATTGTTAACATCTATTAAGTTTTATATCTTTCAAAATTATTAGCTTCAAAACTAATGCAGAAATTATAAAACTAAACAAATGCAGAAAATATAACAATTAATTTTTAAAAAAATCACATTTACGTTATATAGCCTGAAAGACTAGAATGCAAGTCATAATTAATAACCAATTTAAAGAGGGTTTGTATAATTATATGTAAATCTGCAAATTATATTGTTTTAATAAATTTTTTTATATTGAAAAACTATTAATAAAATATACAGAAACTGTAATTACTAAATCATTATGATGCAGATTCCTTCCTTCATTATTAATGCATTTTGCAATATGACTATTTATTTATCATTGATCTTTTTAAGATTAAGAAAACTCTCATTTATATATATTCTCAGGTACTATTAAGTTGTGATAAATTCAAATTATTTTTATAAATGCAAATTTACTTATAATCTGACATATAAATCAAATATTGAGGTTTAATAAAATGTAACAACATCCATACATGTTTTCTAAAGCCTTCAAGGCAAATTTTCAAAATAAATAATATTTTTCTCATTCACTTTACATACCACCAGTACCCATCCATTATCTTTCCTTATTCTTTTATTACAACAATAACAAGGAAAACCAAAATGTAGTAGAAAATAAAATTTTTATTTTATTTGGTAACTATTTAAGTCACGTATTAACAAATTGGTAATATTTTATACCAAAAAAGTGTTCATTTATGCCTAAACTTTGATTTCATCTTCCGTCAGGTGTATGGTTATTTGTATTTTCATCTTTTTCTTATTCTTTTTTTTTCCATTTCTTTTGATTTTCATTTTGTGATATATGCCAACTTTTCACTTAAGGCTAATATGTATATATATATATATAAATATTTGAACGCACACACACATACATAATGGGATAAAAATGAAATGAATGAATTAAGGTTAGAAATTATTGTATAAAAATATTTTTGGAATTAAATGTGATTACGTGGTTATATCTGCATTTGAATAATAATACTATAAGGTGAAAGATGAATTAAAGAAGATAGAAAAGGATAGAAAATATTAAAATAAGGACGTAATATGCCAAGAATAAGAATGTAAATGACATATATGTAAAAGTTGAAAAAACTTTTCTATATTATTTAGTTTTCCTTTTTTTTATTTTGTGGGATAATTAATGCTCTAAAGAAATGTGTCAGTTTCAATGCAATATAAGCAGAAAATGAAAAAAAAAGTGTTAACCCAGCCTTTCTTGACAGAAATCACGTTTCAGTTTTTTTTTTGTTTTTTCTTTTTTCTTTTTGTGATTTTCTAGATACAGTTATATTAAAAAGTTTTATTGAGATTTTATTTTTATTAAAACTTTAAAAATTTTGTGAAGCTCATGCAACCTCACAATTCTTATGCGTTTAAGAGCTGATTCTTACATAACGTAACTGTTAATCAAACACTTAACTAACTTAGTACCATAATTTTAACTTTGAACTAACTACCTAAGAGGATGCTGAAAGAACTAAAGCATACACTAAATTCTACTTGAGTTAGTATTCAATATAGTGGCTAAATTTCAAGGTGGTGCAGAGTTCGGTTACAGCTGCTAAACAGTGATCGTCACAAAGGAATTATCTTAAATGACTCATGGTAATTTCTAAGGATCTTACTTTTCCTAAATTTCAATTTTCTAACTTTAAGTAGTCACAAGATATGACAGGTCAACAATTTGGTAAAAATTGAATTTTGCATAACGATAAATATGAGTACTGTACAATAACCCTATTTATCAGTTTTACAGTTTAAATATAGAACTTTTCTGAACTTTAGATGGCTCTAGCTCCGAAATTTTTTGAAAATATGTCCAAAAAATAATAAAAAAAAATACACAGCTGTCATTGTTATTACGTGACGTTTTTTAGATAGTTTGGTTCTGATAATTGTCAAAATATGGTTGTCAATTTAATATTCTCATATTATTTAACAAAATTGTGACTTTAACACTTTTTCATTTCACTGTGTTTTATAAATTTTTATTTATATGTATAATAATTATTGAGGTTTTTTACTTTAGAAATTAAATAGAATGTTTTTTGGGACGATGGGGTTTCTATAATTTCTTAATATAAAATTTAAGATTTAACAATAAAATAATATGGCATAACTACGAAATTCAATTTTTATGTATGTATATATATATGTATTTACAATAAAAATAACTTTATTTTTGCCACCAAATCGATTAAAGTTACTTTATAGAATGACAATGGAGTAGGAGGGTATCTTATGAATATTAGCTAATCTTTAATTATACATACATATATAAATTTTATATTTATAAAATATATATATATATATATATATATATATGTGCCTACAGTAATTAAAAATAAGTGATGATGTAAAAAATTTCAATTTTAACTCCCCAAAAATATTTTATAAAATTAACTTTGATTTGAATGAAATAAAATAATAATAATAATTAAATATTATAAAATATTTGAAATGAATAAAAAATTGTGGTTTTGATCATTAATGACATCTTTTAAAAATCAAATATTAAATAATTAATATTTGAAATTGAAATGCCATTTATTTTTAAAACAAAATCAATATGTAATTATACCTTGTCAATTACCATTCATAAAAATAAAAATTAATAAAAAATCTAAAAGGAATTAATAATTTATAAAAAATTTTAAAAATCGTTAGAAATATTTTTATTGTAAACAAGTGATGAAAAAAACCAAGGGTTTTTAAAAAACCAAGGGTTTTTAAAAAACCACATTTTCAAAATAATATAGTGTTTCATACTGATTATTTTATCGGAGTATAATGTTGAAGCTTCAATGTTAACGTTTTATTAAGGAAATATATACGTTGGTGACTAAGTTACTACTTACTTATAAAAACCGTATTTTTTTTATTTTTTAAGTCCTAATAGCCCCTCTATGGGGAAGTTTGCCCAATTTTTCAAGGATCTAATCCTCACTACTCCCCTTCCCCCAATTTTTTTAGGTTCAAGAAATTAAATTGGGAATTCTACCAAAATTTGGAATTTTATTTTGAATTTTACTATATAAGCAAAAATGGTTAAAACTGACAGACACTTTCTTCAATTTAAAGAACCACTTTTGAATTTAAGAAAATCTTTTAACATATGTTAAAGTATAATGTAGGACCTTAAAATTTTGTATATCAACAAAAAAAATTTGAACGGGTATTCAAGTTACAGGTGTTTAAATATAGCAAAATTTCAATTTTCCAGCTCTTATAGCTGCTAAACAGGGGACGTGACAAAAAAATTTTGTTAACTGACTCCTACTAATTTTTGAAGTTCTAACTTCTCCCAAAATTCCAAGACCCTAGCTGGAACCGTTTAGGAGATATGTGGGGCCAAAAATTTTGCAAAAATTGAGTTTTGCATAATGATAAATTTTAGTATCGTATGGCAACCCTGTACATTTAAGTGATATATTTTTGTAAAGCCTAAGCCTAAAACTAACTCTCTTCTACCGTTTTTAGATTGAAAATATAGCTAACAGAACTCTTATTATATCAATTTAAATATAGGGCTTTTTTGAAATTTGCGGGGGCTGTAGCTTCGTCACCCTTTAAAATTAAGAAAAACCTTTGACACATGTTGAAATATATTTAAAGAGCTTTCAATTTTGCAAATCACAAAAAAAAAATTTGAACAGGTATTCAAGTTACAGGTGTTTAAAAATAGCAAAATTTAAATTTTCGGGCCCATATAGCTGCAAAACAGGGGACGTGACAAAAAAAATTTGTGAACCGACTTTTATTTATTTCTAAGGACTCTACTCCCAAAATTTCAAGACCCTAGCTTGACCCGTATAGAAGATATGTGTAGCCAAAAATTTTGCAAAAATTGAGTTTTGCATAATGGTAAATTTTAGAACCGTATGGCAACCCTGTCAACATGTCTTTTAAAAATTTATAAAGTTTATAAAACCAGCTATCTTTTGCCGTTTTTAGATTGAAAATACACCTAATAGAACTCTTGTTATAACAATTTGAATTAAGGGCTTTTCCCAACTTTGGAGGGCTGCAGCTCCGTAACGGGTGGGGCTACAGAAAAAAATTCTTCTACGAAATAATTTTTTTTGTAATACCTACTCGTGGTTAAAATTTCTTTTCTCTATTTCAAACTATGTAAAAGTTTTTGTAAACATACGGACAGACAGACAGACAGACAGACAGACGGACGGACGGACGGACAGAGTGAAACTATATAGGCACATTTTTACAAAATTTTTTGAAAATGTGCTAAAAATCAAGAGACACTTTCTTCAATTTTAAGAACGATTTTTATAATTAAGAAAACTTTTAACACACATTCAAATACAATCTAAGCGTTTTAATATTTGTATATTACTTTAAAAAAAATTTGGTCAGTTATACAAGTTTCAATTGTTTTGATTTAAATTTCAATTTTTTAGTTTTTGACTCCTTACTTCCCTAATCGGAAAACCATATTCGAAAGTTTTTAAGAGCTTCATATTTTTTTTAATCTGATTCCTCTCAGAATTGCAAGTTCCTAAATTCTTTGGATATAACATGTTAAGAATTTTGCAAAAATTTTAATTAAATTTAAGGGTAAACTAAAATACCGTATGCTAACAATTTTATTAATAATATATTTGTCCAGAAAATGAGGTGTAACAAACGCATTCGGCATTCGATTAAATGTGTTTTGCTAGACGTGTTCAATTATAAAAAATAAAATATTAATGTTTTGTTGGATGTGTTTTATTTTAGAAAAAAAATATCATAAATTATCATAAGCAGACCAAAAAATATTTTATTTATTTTTAATAACAAAAAAAAACAAAATAAAAAAAAAATTTTGTATAAATTTAAATTATTTTAAATGTTTATGAATTAATTCATTTCGTTTATTTAAACTCACAGTACATTTTCTGGAAATTTTATATAAATAGGAAAACATTTTTGATGTGTAAAATTAAGACTATGCTTTTCTTAACATTTCTGTAATATAGTAAGTCTTTATTATTTTCAGTGCAAAACTGAATGTATGCTTTGTTGAATTTTTTGATTTGCTTGAAAAGTATATAAATCAAGCTATGTAATCAAAGCAATTTCAAAGTTTCTCGCAATTAATAGCTGAAATAAAGCCAAATAAAATGCACCGTTGAAGTCAAACATAATATTATATTTCTTTTAACATAATTAGGTATAATTAAAAATTCAAAACATAAAATTTATAATTTATAAATTGATTTGAAAATTGAAATCAATTCAAAACTCAACATTTATTTAATACAATTTTATTTCTATAAAATGCAAGTTAAGTTGGTACAGAATGTTGGCAACAAACAAGTATTTCATTTCGATTGGAATTTAAACAAAGGTTGTGAAACAATACTCATAGCTTAGCAACATATTATAAAAATATGAAAAAACCAAGAAGGGATTTGAACTAACGACCCCAACATTTTATCAAATTCAAAACATACAAAAGGTAGACTACATAACTTATTCATCTTCAAATTTTTGAGATACAAATGCAAATTATTTAAGTCATTTGTTTTTTTTTTTGTGTATCTATTACTAGAATTGAAGCATAATCTGCGCAATACAAAATTTAACTCTTGCGATTTTATTAAGAAAATGGTATTAAATGGTATGTATATCTATATAATCAAATTAGAAATTGTTTTTAATTAGAAAAAGTTTTTTAAGTAAAATACTTTCTTATATTTTTTTTTCAGGTAAAAGCTTTAGAACGGATAGACAGAGGAATTTGAGGCTATATAGAATAAATTAAACCTATAATATTGATAAATTGTTCAATAATTCACAAAAAAAAATATAAAAGCCTTTTTTAAGTCATTAATTACTAAGTATAAACTCAGACCGTATAGTTTTACAACCAAATAGACCGACAACGGAGACACATACATTAAACCATTTCAAAATCAGATTTTAAAAAAACTGGCTTAATAATATTAATGTTGAAAGTCTTAATAATACCAGTCTTTATATGCAATATACATCCCACCAAGTATCTATATTTTTGTATACAATAAAAAATCCTAAAAACTTTATAATTTTATTATTAGTCCCTATGAAATGTCTTTATTTAAATTTTGATCATTATCAACACGTGTCATATGATATAAATCGCGATACACTAATGTCTTTTTAAGTTTTTTGTTTTTTTGGAATTTAAAAGCTTTTGTTTAAATTTATATGTGTATGCACCTTAAATATCTATACATAAAAAAATAAGAACTGAAACTATTATACTAAAATTAAAAACTTCTAATAAAATAAAAAACTGTGACCACAGATGTTACCATCCAACAAATGAAAAACTTTTCCCCAAGTAATTTTTCCTCTCCAATTTTTTGCAAAAACTAAATAATAATGATGAAAAATTTTGATAGTCCTTTATGACTATGGTTCTTTCCTTCCAGTTCTTTCGAATATTGTGCATTTAATCATTTGCCCAGACGCAACATAATGGAATATTTCAAAAACTAAAAGATTTTAAATTTTATATGAAATTTTTCTAGTCGTGCTTATAAGATCATAAAGTTTCCATATTTAATCATCACAGGTTTAAAACTTTTTAAAAATGTTTTTAATAAAAGGAAGGAATGTATTTTATCTGAAGATATGTTTGAATCATTTTGCTTTCATATTTATTGAAGAAATTAAAAAAAATTTGGTTTAACTAGTATGGTTGTAGTTGCCCTTGTCAACTCTGTGTTTTCGGACTTCACATGATATTGTGTTATAGTGTTTAAAATACAAAAACTTCTCGTTTTACTAATCTATTTTCTGAACATTTTATATATTAATTTGTTTAATATAGTTTTCAATTGACTGCAGAAGCCGTGGGTCTAAGTGTGGTGATTTAAACAGATCGTGCTAAAACAGATGAGATTCATTTCGATCCATAAATATCTATGACTACCACCACCTCTAGATTGATGGGAACAGTCTGTTAATTTATCGCACGAGTAAAAAAATTAAAAATAAATATAGTTTTTAATTATTTTACAGCCGAAGTGCACCAAGGAAGAAAGTTTGTATAATTTACCAAAAAATTATATTATTAGTGATAAGTTGTTGATACAACAGGTCCTACTAATGCAAAGAAATTTTACTCCGAACTCAGCTCCTTTGTTTACTAACAAACGTACGAAGATGAACTCAAAAAACAATTGTTAAAAACTCTTTTTTAGCACATTTTCAAAAAATTTTGTAAAAATGTGACTATATAGCTTCACTCTGTCCGTCCGTCCGTCCGTCCGTATGTTTACAAAAATTTTTAAACCGTTTGAAATATAATAAAGAAATTTTAACAATTAGTAGGTATTGCAAAAAACATAATTTCGTAGAAGAATTTTTTTCTGTAGCCCCACAAAGTTGGAATAAGCCCTATATTTAAATTATTATAACAAGAGTTCTGCTGAATGTATTTTCAATCTGAAAACGGAAAACGATAGCTGGTTTTATAAACTATAAATTTTTAAAAGGCAAATGTTTAGAGTTGCCATACGGTACTAAAATTTAACATTACGCAAAACTCAATTTTTGCAAAATTTTTGGCCAGACATATCTTCTGAACGGTTCAAGCTACGGTCTTGATCTTGATCGATCTTGGGAGAAGTTAGATCCTCAGAAATTAGTAGGAGTCGGTTAACAAAATTTTTTTTTCAAGCCCCCTATTTAGGAGCTATAAGGGCTCGAAAATTGAAATTTTGCTATTTCCTATTTTTAAACACCTGTAACTTGAATACCTGTCCAAATTTTTTTTTAGTGATATACAAAATTCAAAGCTCTGTAATTATATTTCCATATGTGTCAAAGGTTTTTCTTAATTTTGAAGGAGCTACAGCCCCTGCAAATTCCAAAAAAGCCCTATATTTAAAATAATATAAAAAGAGTTGTGTTAGGTTTATTTTCAATCAAAAATCTGTAGAAGAAAGCTGCTTTTATAAACTTTACAGAAATATGTCGCTAAAATGTATAGGGTTGCCATACGGTACCAAAATTTACCGTTATGCAAAACTCAATTGTTGCAAAATTTTTGGCCCTGCATATCTCCTAAACGGTTCAAGCTAGGTCGTGAAATTTTGGGAGGAGTTAGATCCTCAGAAATTAGAAAGAGTCGGTTAACAAAATTTTTTTGTCAAAGCCCATGTTCGGGAGCTGAAAGGGCTCGAAAATTGAAATTTTGCTATTTTCAAACACCTGTAACTTGAATACCTGTTTAAATATTTTTTCCTTAATATACAAAATTTAAAGGTCCAACATTATATCTTAACATATGTTAAAAGATTTTTTTAAATTTAAAAAAGGTTCTTAAAATTGAAGAAAGTGTCTCTCAGTTTTAACAATTTTTGCTTAAATTTAAATTCTAAATAAAGTTCCAAATTTTGATGGAATTCACAATTTAATTCCTAGACCCTAAAAAAGTTTGGGGGAATGGGAGTAGTGAGGATTATATCCTTGAAAAATTTGGGGGGCTTTTTCCTTGAGAAATATAAAGGGGCTAATAGGGCTTAAAAATTAAAAATTTACTGTTTTTATAAGTAAGTAGTAACTTAGTCACCAACATGTATATTTCCTAAATTAAACGTTAATATTGAAGCTTCAGCATTATATTCCGACAAAATACTTATTATGAAACACTATATTATTTTGAAAATGTGCTTTTTTAAAAACCCTTGGTTTTTTTCATCACTTGTTTTTTATTTTTTAAGACCAATTCAGTTTGATTTTTGAAGATTATATCATAATTATAATTAGATCCACAGCTTTGTCTGCGATTTTTATCTCTAGACGTCTTCAAACGTTGTTTGATTACGACATAATAGACAAGCGTTTTATCAAGCAATTACTTTTTATTCTATTATAACTCAGTTTTAGAACAAACTCATTGATGAGTTATATTGTCTCAATTAATTTTGACGAAGATTACCCTTAAATTTTTATATTTGATGTCAACTTGCTTATTTTTCAAATATAAAGCTAAAATGCCTATCCGTTCCATTATACAGGGATGTGGAAGTTTACTGTTTAAAAATATTAAAAGTTGTTAAGACTTTCTGCCCCTCTAAATAGTACCGTACTCAAACAATGTTCCGTCGTTTCCGTCCGTTCCTTTAAAAATTATTATATTTAAATTTATTAAATTTAAAAATTATCAATGATTACATCTACATTTTAAATCAAAACCAAATTCAAATTTTTGTTTTTATCTAAGGTCTTTTATTTATACATGGTATTTCGCATCAGGACTTTATATGTTATAGGGAACGTATAGAACAGTACAAGAGACTAGCAAAAAATTGTTTGGGAAGAAAATCTATATCATGCATCGTTTTTAAAATATTGGATTTTAAAGAATTTTTTATTAAGAAATTTTCTAAAACAAAAATTTTCAAATCACGTCAACCCCCAATAACTTTTGAATATATGGACATGTTACAGTCCGTTATGCGACGCACCCAGTAAAAAATACTGTGTTCGTTTTGAATGTAAAGTGTATTAAAAACAATTACATAAATTGGATTTTAAGTAATTTTCGATTTACAATAAAAAAAAAACAAAAAGAAATATATATATATATATATATATTTATATATATTAATTTGAAAGAGAATTCGTTGGACCGGTAACAGACGTATAAACCAAAATTAATTTAATTAATAAAAAGAAAAGACTAAATAATGAGGAAACCAATTATATAATGAATCAGATTTAAAGTTAAAAAAAATATTCTTTGTTCTAAGGAATAAATTAATTAATTATTTTTATAATACTTGTAAATATTTTTCCTAATAAAAAAAAAATTTTTCAATTCAAATACAAATTCCCAAATATTTTTCCAAAACTCCACACAAACATATACCATTAAAGCTGAAAAATTGTAAAATAAAACGAGTTATAACTAAAAAAAAAAATTTTAACGTATTCATATACTAAAGCATCATTAAGCTCTAAAACCTTTTTAATTTGAATTCCAAAGAATGATAGAATCCATAATGACAACTGAGTCTTAGCAACTGTTTAGGAAAAACCTAAAATTACTTTTCAGTTAATTGGTACTTTAAAAATTTTTAAATGGGTTTTAGTGAGTAGAACCCTAAATTTATTTTAAAAGTTTGTAGAAACTATATTTCTTTTTTCATTGCATTCCGTGTTGGTAAACTCAGTCTCTGACAAGAAATAAAAAATAAGCTGTATTTCTGGCACTATTACTTTAGCTGTTACTTAAAATTTAAATTTCAAATATTCTTATATCTATTCAACGATCTATATAAAAGCGAATGTTTGTTTGTTAGTATGTAGCGTATAAACTCCTAAACTGATCGCCAAGTTGGGGCTGCTGTTCAAGTTTTTGAACTTTTTTATTCTTAAATAAATACAACTTGACCGATTGACTTCAAATGTTATATATATATGAATGGGGTTGTCTCTTTTATCTTATTTGGAATTTGTTAGTTCATATCGTCCCGCTGTTTGGTCAAAAAAAATTTTTTAAGTAAATGTCGTTCAATTTTTTAAATTACTGGCCAAAATATAGTATTGATTTTTCGTTACTGTGGTTTTAATTCGAAATGGTCTGACAGATCGACTACAAAATTTTGTTAACGATTTTCTCTTTGACAATGGAGTTGACAATTAACAGACCAATATTGTTACAACGATAGAAAGATTTTCTTTTTAAAATTACTTTAATTGTTAATATATTCTTGAATTAACATTTCCATCAAGTATAATTTTTGTGTTAATTTTATTTTTATAACGCCAACTTCAGTTTTAAAACCTATTGAGAGAAACAGCAACGCGCACATTGTAGCGCGCATGGGTATCAGCTATTAATAATATAATTGTGTAATATACTTGTGTACTTTTTTTTCTTACTACCAACTAAAAAGACTTACTTCCGATTAATACAAACTTTCGCAGTAATGGTCTTTTGGGTCGACTGGGTGCTACCACTATTGGTTTGAGAAATTTATTCGATCTAAATATTCGTTTGAACTTGACAGGAGATTAAATGACAATCGTTTATAACAGCACTCGCGTCATAATTATATGACAGACAGTCTACACTATCAAAACTCAATAAAAATAATGAAATACTGTGAGGAATTCATTTTTTCCAGGACTGGCTTAAACCATTTCATTCATCATTTGATGATGAAATTTAGTAATAGATGTATACGTATATTAAATTTAAAACTAATAAAACCTAATTAACAGTTTGTTTTTTACCAAAATTTTTTTTTCCACAGAAAAAATTCTATGCATGGCAGCTAATTAAAAGTTTACATATAATTTTTTGTAGCTCTCTAAAATATTCATGTCATTGTTTAGAAAATTTTCTAAAAAATAATGAAAAAATGTACCTATATATGAATTAATCTGTGCGACCGTCTGTGTGTTGACAAAACTAGAACGTTTAAAATAAAATTTTAATTACATATAGATATCGCAAGAAAAAATATTTTTTTCACCTTTTACAGAGCTACAGCCCTCGAAAGTTCGGAAACGACCTATATTTGAAAGTTTTATAAAAAGAATTCTATAAAGCATATTTTCAATCTGGAAATAGCGAAACACAAGTGCTCTTATAGAAGTTTATAATATAGGGTTGCCATACGGTACTAGAATTTACCGTTCAATTTCAATTTGCGAAATTCAATTTATGCTCAATCGACCTGTCAACACTTCAAACCAGCTTTAGTTAGAAACTTAAAATTTTGGGAGAAGTTAAATTTCAAGAAATTAGTATAGGACTTTTAAGAAAATTTTTTCGTGGCAAATCAATGTTTAAGTGCTGTCAAAAGCCTTAAATTATATATTGCTATTAATAATTATATAAACAACTGTAACTTGAATATATCTTCTTATTTTTACCATATTTTTCCACAAAATATCAAAGTTAATATATTCACTAATATTCATATATGTATTCGCTTTAAAATTCCTAATAGCCAGATGAGTTTCTACAGAAACAGCTTTTTAATCATTTTTTTTTTTTAATATTTTTTTTGGGAAAAGATTAATTTGAATTTTTGAAAAAAAAAAATCAAAAAAAGAAATTTTATGGAAAAAGAAATTTAATTAAAATCTTTCTTTTCCATTCTAAAGCTTACTGAAACTCAAACACCACACAAACAAAACTATAAATGTTGAAGAAAAAGCAAAAAATGTGTTAACAGTGAATCACCATGACATCCGTGTTAGATTAACGAGTATTTATTAAAACCTAATTCTCAAAAAACAAATACAAAATACAAAGGGAGGAAGTGAGACAAAAAAAAACATAATTTTCTAGTAATATCTCTTTCTATTTTTCTTTTATATTTTAACTGATGAAGATTATGCTTATTTAGTAACACACAACTAACAATCATGGATGAACGCGAAATTTAATTAAAAGCATGACGAACTTCTTAACATTTCTTTTTTGTTTTTATGAAAGAAAAAAAAAATGTAAAAAAAACGGGATCATTAAGGTTTTTATTAAAATAAAAATAATTTTTTTTTTTGCCCCCAAAACATTCTTAATGCTTTCTCCCTTAATTTAAATATTTATTTATAAAGACTTTCAATTAACTGATTCGTTACTGAAAAAAAAAAATCAAATTCTTCCCAGCCCTACCAATTTAAAAATTCCGGGTAAAAAATCATGTTTTGGTTTAAAATTTAATAAAGCCATCTGTAGAGAAAAATAAAAACAAATAATATTTTATTAAAAATACCTCATGTCAAGGATAATGATTGACATCGTATTGATGTTGATTTTGATAGAAATAAATCATGATAAATATAATAATTAACAAAATGGTTGTTAATCATTTAAAGACCATTTAATATTTTTTTAATTATTTTTAAAATTTTCAAGTCAAGCGAAAAATATAAATTATATAAAAATAGTGATGAAAAGAACAAGTGATGAAAAAAACCAAGGGTTTTTAGAAATGAACATTATCACAATTATATAGCTCGTTATTTTGGGTTTACTTTGGGAATATATATATTGGTGTCTAAGTTCCTGATTTATAAAAATAGGAAACTTTTAAGTCGTAATAGTTTTTAAATGAGCAAGGTTCCGAAATTTTTACTAAACAAACTTATAATGATTCTCGAGGATCCAACGCCAGCTCTCCCCTTCCAGAATTTTGAGGTTTTAGAAATTAAACTGTGAATTCCTCTAAACTTTGGAATTTTTCTTAGAATTTTATTATCTAAGCAAAAATGGTTAAAACTAAAAGACACTTCAATTTTAAGGAACTCAATTTTAGACGGTATTTAAGTTACAATTAAAAATTACAAAATTTCAATTTTCGACCATTGGGCGTCACAACTAATTTCTTCAGCCATTCAGAAGATTCAAAAATTACAAAATTTCAATTTTCGATCCTAATAGCTTCTAAACAAGTTACCTTTTTCAGATTAGAAATACACCTATTAGAACTGTTTTTAAAGATTTGCAGCTCCATACCGGGTGGGACTACAGAATAAAGTTCTTCCATGAAATAATTTTTTTTGGTATAACGGGGAGTTAAAATTAATTTTCTCTTTTTCAAACGGTGCAAAAGTTTTTATAAACATACGGACAGACAGAATGAAACTATATAGGCACATTTTTACAAAATCTTTTGAAAATGTGCTAAAAATGATTAAAACAATATTTTTAATCAAAAGTCGGAACTTTTATACATTATATTAAAAACTTATACATGTAATAACTATATTTAAATACTAATCCCTAAAACGTGCATAAAAAAATTCAATAAGAGAAACAAAAGATATTAAGTACGAACTTTTTCAACATATTTTCAAAAATATTTTTAAAAAATTTTGCTAATTTTTTTCACTCTTTGCATCCTTTTGTTTGTGTGCCTGTCTGAATGTTTATAATGTATGTTTAGTTTATACAAATAATAGTAATACGGTATTTTTATTTGCCACTATGAACAATTCAATTTTAGGCCGAGGTCCAAGAGCTCAAAATCTAAAAATTCATTTAATTTATAACTACCGGTTCTCATTTAATTTAAGTAATTTTAAAAAATTAAAGCTCCAATATTCTCTTTTAACATGTATATTACAATTTTTCCTTAGTAGTTAAGGGTTTCCTTAAGATGCAAAAAAGTATGTATATGCTGGATTTTCACTAATAAAATGAAATTGCAAGAAAAATTCTAGGAAACTATTATTTCCGAAAATATCCAGGATCATAATACTTATAGCATGTATTAAATCCTGAAACTTATTGTTTAGTTTTGGAAAAGTGCTTTTACATTAACCCTTTTTTTAATTGTTTGTTTTGTAAATAGTTTTTTATTCAAAGACTTTCAAACACAAGTGCTTTCTTTGTTTTTATGCAATTTACTATTATGTATCCGAATAATATCTTGGCAGTATTTTGAGTTTGAACTTATTAACTTTAATTAGATGAACCTAAAAAATTAAATAAAGTGAAGGTAATTGGTGCTTCTATTTTTGTGATCAGACTATCTGTCAAAAAATTTAGAGCAACCAAAACAAAAAATCTATTTGTTTGTTTTTATGCTAATATTATCCCGTATTGTGTTTAATTTTTATTCTCGAAGTATGCTTTGAGGATAATCGGTGAACTCGATAAAAATACTCAAATAGCTGTCAAAAAATAAAATGTCAAATAAAAGCATATTTAATCTGTAAATTAAAAAAAATTGAGCACATATTCCCAGGCCAGTTGCCAACCGATTTTCTTAAATATAGATAAATTTAATACGAATGCACGCCATTTTAAATTTTTACCCATTATTTTATTCAATTTTATCTAATCGGTAGCTCAGTGATAAAGTGGTGGCTTCTCAATGGCAAAGTCTCGGGTTCAAACCCTGGTCGGATTATATCTAATAAAACAAAATCTAATAAAATAATTTAATAAGAAGTTCAAATGTCAAATAGGCAAAGGATTATTATTATCAGGCAATCTTTACAATTGTCAGGTACTCCAAATAAATAAATAAATATTCAATCTCATACATTACTTCCCTTATAAAAACATGTTATTTTTAAAACTATTAAATAAATATTTTTTTTAAATTATAAAGAGAAATTTTGATTTTTAAAGAGTCTTAAATTTATTTTTTATACAAATTAAAAAAAAAAACACAAAAAAAATAATTAAAATGAATTAATTTTTTTATGTCTTGAATTTGTTATTTAACGCACATTTGACTTTATTTGTTTTAATTAATTTTTTATTTATTTCAAAGTATTTATATATATATATGTATATATATGTACAAGTTCAAAGAAAGTTCAACAACATGTTTTAATATTTTATTTTTTTTTTTTGAATTGAATTTAATTTAAATATTTAAGGAATTAATTTAAATACCATACTTTTAATGAAACAACAAAATGTTTTAATGCTATTTTAAGGTATTTTTTTAATATTGTATTCCGTGTTTCATGTTTTATGTATACCTTACATACATTCATATATAAATATATATTACTTTCTTTTTACAAAAATACATACACCATGTTTTTATGCTAAAAGTCAGTTCTCATAAAAGTCTATTGACATTAAATATTTATTAGAATCATTTTAAAAACAACAACAACAAATATCAAAACAAGAGTCATTCAATTTTATTGAAAGCTCTAAACAATTTTCCTACTTGAAAAAAAACAACAAAAAATTAATTTACCTAAAATAAAAATAAAAAAAAAAAAAAAACACGAAAATTAAAATCATAGAATTAATTTAAAATATATGAATAAAAATCAAATAAAATTTTTAAAAAAACAAAAAAACAAAAAAAGAAAAATAAACGTCATTTAAATTGTCTATTATTAATTTTTTTTATAATAATATAGGGACCAACGACTCTCTGTGTACAATAATTTTAAACGAAAGAAAGTTCCGTTATTACTTCGTTTGCAAATATCCACCGTTCATTCAGATTGTGACACTATCAAAATTTAATCTATCATACTTATGAAATAAATGTGTGAAAATGTTATTATCTTCTTCTTCTATGGCGCTACAGTCCGTTGTCGAACCTTGGCCTCCTGAATCATCCTCTTCCAGTTCACGCGATCTTGGGCAGCAGTTATCCAATTTTGCTCTTGCAGCATTAATACAGCGTCTGACTCGACTGCATCAACCCATCAATTTCTCGGCTTTACTACTTGTCTTTTTCTATCTATTTTCCCCTTCAATACTTTTTTTACTATGGTGCAAGTTTTTCAATATGGTAAAGGTCCATATGAACCCTGCCTATTACAATTTTTGATAAAAATATTTGAATGCAATATTAAAATTGTTTGTTGTTCTTCACTCAGTTAATTAATAAGGTTAGAGTACTGACCTTTCATGAGGAAAGACCTGAGTTCGAATCCCAGTGAAAGAGAAAACAAAAAACTTTTCTCGTTTTCGACTCAACTTAGCTACCACTCGCCATAGGGTTCAAATGAATGACTTAATAATAATGTAAAAAATACGTTAATATAACAATATAAACAAATAATTAAATTGGATAATATAAATCACAGATATGGAACACCAATACAAAATATTACAATATAAACAAAAATAGAATTATATCTATTGAAAATCTAACAATATTTCTACAAATTATTAGGCCTACTACTATGTTATGCTTAAATAGTATGTGGAGTTCATTAAGATCAATTCTAAAAACAAGAATATAATATGAATCCTTGTTCCAACATGTACCAGTGGTACAGACACAATTTATTAGCCTAACAGTTGAACACTTAGCGCTTAAAATAAAAAAAAAATAAAAATTTTAGCAAAAGTTTAATGCAGCATATTTATCGTTTCATAATCCCCTGATCGAACCTGACGACGCCAGGATATTTAAAATAGAAATCGAATGCACAATTTTCGAATTGAATTAAGGGTCCAAACATAAAAATCAAAATTAATTTGAATTAACAGCTGTGCAATAATTAACTAAGTAGTGTATTAAAGCCGTTTGGTTGGACAAATAATTAAGATGATATAAAACTCAAATTTAAATTAATTTTTTAATGCAACAAAAGACATTTTTATTTTATTAAAAGAATTTTAAAAAAAAATAAAACTCAATTTAATAAATTTAATTTAAAACGTCAAAAAATATAAAAATCTCACACACACACACCTTTTTAAAAATCATTATAATTCTTATTGGTGTTCTTTTATAAAAATCATTCACATCATCTTTTAAAATGTTTTATTCGTATATAGGCCTTTTCTTTCTCATTTTATTTTTCTCTGCTCCTATCGTACACTTTAGCCATTTTTTTATTTTTGTTTTTTTTTCTTCTTAAAAAATCTGTCAAGCGTGTAAAAACCGAAAATTCATTCTTGATTGTTATGATGATTATCGTAAATGTATTCGAATTTTTCATTTTTTTATTTGTTTTTTTTTTTAGCATGACTAGGTATGAAAGTATGTGAGTGTTAGAAAATAATAACCTAGAGCTACTTGAAATTACACAAACCTAGTTTCTTATGCACAGAAGTAGACAAAATATTGACAAAATACTCCTGATGTATTATAAAAAAAAAAAAAAAAAAACAAAAAAAAAACAATAAGAAAAGAAAAACAGGACGTGAGGAAAATAATGAAAAGGCCGCATCAAAATAAAAAATATATTTTTGTCTTAAGTTATACAGAGTCACCATTTAAAACGTGATATGAAATTTTTATTTTATTTTGTTTTTTATTTATTTTTTTTTTTTTGGAAAAATAAAATTTTGAAATTGTATTAAGCATTTTTTTTTTTTATTTTATGTACACTCTGTAACAAAAATGTAATTATTTATTATAAGCTCTCTTGTAATTTGTTATTAATTAAAACAAATCCTTCAATAATAAGCGATAAATTATTTAACTTGTTGCTTCATTTATTTTCGTAGTCATAGAATAATATCAAAATATTGAAAGTTCATAAATTAAATTACTGATCTGGCCTAGGCAGCCCCCACTTTTTGAAATTTTTCATTATTGAAAAAATTTATTAATATGTATAAAAAAATATCTAGGACGAATTTTATAGCTGGTTTCAAAACGATAAAGAATATCGATAGTGGTTTGGGATTTTGGGATTTTCGTATTTGGGATTTTGCATTTGGGACTTCGTACCCAACCCATAGAAATAATGTGGGAACTTCTCAAAATCCCAAAATTACAAAATTCTAAATCACAAAATCCCAAATTTCAAAATCTCAAATTACAAAATCTCAATTACAAAATCCCCAAATTAGAAACTTAAAAAAAAGCCAAAAAATTTAAATTCGTAATTCCAACTAGCCCTTAATTCACCATTTCTAAAATAAAAAAGAATCAATATTTCATAATAAAAAAAATCATTTTCTATAATTTTTCATATTATTCCATATTATTACGTAAACTAAGAGGAATTTTAGAGTTTGATACAAAATTTGGGTTATACGCTTTTTGCAGAATATTTATACATACGTATACGTGAGATTCTGATTAGAAGGAATTTTAGAGTAGGATTCAAAATCAGGGTTTCAATAATTTGTTTAGCGGGGGTTTGGACTGTCTTTAAATTTTTATTTGTTGAAATATGCATGTAAAAAATTATTAGAAGGGATTTTATAATTGGTTTTCTACGGTTCTACAAAATGAGAATTAGACGCTTTTTCCAGAGTATATGCAAATGAGTTAGGATGGATTGTTTAAGTATACTCAATAAACAAATAAAAACAAATAAATCAAAACAATAAATTTTCGAATTTTGGGATTTTGCGATTGGGATTTTGTGATTTGGAATTACGTACCCAGCCCATATATTGCTTATGCATATTTCTTCACCAGCAAAAGAATGCGAAAAATTAGAAAATATTACATATATCTGCCCAATACAATGAAAAAATATAAGATTACATTCAGACTTAATATTAGAAAGTTGAGACTTCATGCTATTTATATGATATTAGCCTCATATAATTATATAATTTTTTCTTACCTTTTAAGTCACCTTTTTCTTTAATAAATATTGTAATCATCTCATGCTTGATCTCAAACTATTCCGAGCCATATGTTACATATCCAGTAATGAAACATTTAATGAAAAATATTACAAAATTTTAAAATTCTATATAAAAACTTAAGATTACTTTATTATTGATCATCTTAATCATAAAAAAATTTATATATCATAAAAATTTATTATATATATATGAACACCCTGTCCTTCCTTTAACACTTGCAAAGATTTTATTACTTATTATATAAACAAAAGAAAATCAAGAAAAAAATTAAAACAGAAGAATGAAGAATTTAAATTTCAAACTGTTTGACATACAAATACATTAAATGCTTACCTATACATATGTACATTGATTTATTTTGACGATCTTTTCATATTTTCTGTTTTACCTTCGTGTCATTACATAACGAATTAACGGAGATAAATATTTAAATACAAAATATTAATTGCAATCTCACCTAATTAAAATTGCCTTATAATAATTTTTCTTTATTGCTAAAAGTATATTTTGGGTTATTTTTGAATTTTCAATACATACTTAGGCTTATCTTATCAAAACAATAATGATTAAAGAAAGGCCGAACGATTAACGTTATTTAGCTTTATAAATATAGTTAATAGGTATTACAAATATAAAAAGTTCCCAAACAGCATATTTTTTAACAGTTATGCGAAACTTAATTCATGCGAAACACTAAACTCCTTTTGAAAGAAGTTAATTCTAAACAGAAAAGGCATGACGCTTTTGAGAAACCTTTTAGTATGCTCTTCTGTGTAGGATCTCTAAGGGTTCAAAAATTAAAAATTTACAATTGCAAACATCTGTAATATGCTTTCCTTTACAAATTTCTTTGAAGTAATATACAAAAAAATAGAGATTCAAAATTAAATTATTTTTTAAAATAGTTTAAAGTTTTTTTTACCGTTACTTACATTACATAACCTGTAAATATGTTAAAGAAAGTATCTTTCAATTTTTTAAAATTTTTCATATATGCGTACAATAAATTTGTTTTTAAGTGCTAGCTATTCAACTGTTTGGCTAATAAGCCTGTCTATAAAATAGGCACATATTGAAACAAGGGGTCATATTATATTCGAGTTATTAGAATTGATCTTAATGGATTTCACATACAATTTAAACATGAGATAGTACTAGGCCTTATAACATGTAAAAACGTTTTAGATTTTCAATGGATACAACTCTATTTTATTTGTATTGTAATAATTTTGTATATGAGTTACATGATATTGTATATCTGTGAGTTATATTACCCAATTAAATTATTTGTTTCTATTTTGGATTTGTTTATATTATTATGTTGAAATATTTTTTATTAAACATATACTCATGGAGTTATTAATTATCGATTAAGCCATTAGTTTGAACGCAATGGCAAATGGTAGCTCAATCGAGTAGCTAAAAAGTTCATTAGAGTTATGGATATTTATCTTTCATCTTAACCCATACATATTTCCAATACATTGAAGCTACAACAAATGCCGGTCTACCATAAACCAGTTTTATTATAATCCAGTTTTTTAAAATCTAATTTTTTGAAAATACACATATTGTGATAGTATTTATATAAAAAATATGTAAATACTTTAATATTGTAATATATATTAATACATAATACATATTTATTAAAAGTTAGAAAATTTCGATTTTGTACAGCCCTAATTTTAGTATAGACGGAATTTGTATAAATTATAAATTGGATTATAAAAACTGGATTTTAAAAAACTTGATTTAAAAAAAAACTGGAATTTGAAAATCAGGATTATATTAGAACAAGCTCGCAGCACCCCCTTAATTAAAACTTATATTGATGAAAAGTGAAAACTTTTAATTAAAGGTTTTAATTTAACTATAAAATTGTAAAATTAAAATTATTTTGCAATTTTAATATTTTTCTAGACATTAATTAAATTAAAAAAAAAAATTACAAACTAAAACAATAGGTAAATTAATAACAATTGTTTAAAAATTTTTTTTTACCGTTACTTACATTACATAACCATTACATAAATACGTAGTACCTATATACACCTATTAAAATTGACATAAAATATACTGAATCTTACATGCATTGCATATATATATTTAAAAAAATAAGATAAAAAACAAAAACAACAAGAAAGAGATAGAAAATAACAAAATGTGTCACAACAATCTTATTGGTATTTACACAGCTAATCAAAAAAGATAAGAAAAACAAAACTTAATCCCAATTAATTAAAATGAAATCATTGTGACAGTTGTAGAAAAAAAAAATTGTTTTTATTTTAATACAAAACAATAAATGAACATCATTTCCACCTATATGACAACAACTGAATCACTGATTGGAAACAAACAAATAACAGTAAAAACTTTTGAATAAAAAACAAAAACAAAAAAAAAATATTACAAAAGTTCAGAAATTAAAAACAAATGAATTAAAAATTGAATTCAATTGAATAGGCAGCACAGCACAAGCAGTAAAATGTATAGGTATAGGTATGAATGACAATAGAATAATAAAAAAAAATTATGCCATTCACATATACATTCACAAAAAAACAAAGATATAGTTGATAATAACAGTAAAATAAAAAAGGATTCTATTTATTAAAGATTCTAGTCATACACGCCTAGCAACTAAAATTGAAAATAAAAAAAAAACAACTTTACATGTTATATAATTTTATAATTAGGAAAGTTTTATATTATTTTGAAAATAATAGAAAAATTTTGTTTTGTTTTTGTAACTGTAATACAGAAAACAAAAAAAATCATAACGGTAAAAATTAATTTTTTCCAATAAAAAATTTTTATAAATGACGGTTACATATAGGTTATGTATATGTTTTTAAAAATGAAATTACGCCTTTTTCATTGCTTTGCTTTTTTATTTTCCACCTATTTTTTTATTTTTTAATTATTTTTAATTGTCAGAAATTCATTTTTGTTTTTTATTGTGTTGAAATGTCAGATTAAAAAAAAAGTTCAAATAAAACCACATATTCATACATGGTGTTGAATTACACGAGAACAAATGAAATGTATTTGAAAAATAACTTCAAAACTGTAGGGAGTTTCAATCATTTATTAAAAAAAGTTTTAAAAATTTTTTTTAGAAAAAAAAAAAGTTTTTTAATTAGTAATTTTAAATTAATTTTATTTTGTTTAAGTTGTCATAAACTAACTAGGAAAATATAAAAAAAAAATTTCAGTATTATGCCACAATAATGTCCTTTCTCATATTATTTTGAATTGTTTTGGGTTTGTTTTAACTCAATTATTAAATTTATTTTTCATAATAAATGCAATAAACCTTAATTCATCACATCACATATTATTATACTATAAAAAAGATTAATTTAGTTTAGTTACAGAAATAAAGTTATAATAAAATATGACAGATTTGAATTTTTGACATATTAGAAATACACATTTGAACTGCAAAGAAAAACTAAAAACATCTGATTGACAAAATAGGACTTTCTCACTCTTATGTAAGAGAATTAAGTCTTAATTCGAAGGAAAACAAAAATGCGTTGTGCTAAATGGGGAAGTCAAACGACGACGACATTTCGAATTATTTATACACTGGAATAAAAATTCAAACTATTTTGAAACATTGGATTCCAGTACATATAAAAATATTTAAACACAAGAACACTCAAATACTGAAATAGCTGTATAATTTATATTTTAACGATTAAGTAAAATTCAAGAAAATTTTGACTACTTTTCGTCTTTTAAAATTCCCGTTAAATTTTCTTTATCATAGTCAGTAATTTTACAATCCTCAATCCCCAAAACATTCTCACCTCATCACTGTTACCAAAATCAAAGTAAGCATTTACAATGCAGGTTTAAAAACTTTTTTTGGATATTTGTAAGCATTATCCAAATATCCAAAAAAACCGAGTGCATTACATCTGAACGACTTTAAATACTAAACTAGGACAGCGTCTGACGCATGGCTTTTTTGTGTAATGCTATTCCGACCCTCGATCGTGTATGCATACAGATAGAGTATAAAAATGTATTGAAATTGAAAATAAATATTTGTACGTAATTTTACAATTTAATTTTTATAAATTTGGCGAAAAATCCCATTGAATTTAGTTGTAAATATATCAGATTTGTAATTTGTGATTTGTTAACTACAATTAGTTTGCAGACATAATAATTTCAACGTTAACAGACATAATAATTTTGACGTTATAATTCGTTAAACATTAACATATTTTATTTTTGAACTTTTGTTCTAGAGTTTATTGAAACTGGTAAGTATAGACCTTTTTAAGAATAAACTTAAGAAATAAGGTTGCCCTAATATGCCAACTAATTTTCATCTTTTATTACCTTTAAAATTGAAAAATTTTTTATGGTTAGTTGTCAGTCGTTACTTTAAAACATGTTAAGTTGTCAGTACGTCATCGCAATGTTCTGTTATAATGAAAATTGAGTTTTTTAACAACCAGAAGAATATAAACATAAATTCAAGAGGACAGAATGTTCGAAATCTTAAATATTAATACCTTTCATTATTTTTCTTGCAACTGGTTAAATTTTTTTATATAATCTTATTTAGGATATGTTAGATATTTTGAAAAAACGAGAATAAAAACTGCAATTTTATTAATATATACAAAAATTTTTTTTTTATTATTAATTTAAAAATATAATTTCACTTTTTCGCTGAAATTTAAAAGAATCATTAAAGATTTTCATTAAATTTTAACATCCTCATATATTTTTAAATAAACCGACTTATAAAATTTTAATTTTAAACATACGAATTAATATTTGTAATATCAAAGGTATACAGAATTTCCCATTACGTTTGTATAGCTGCAAAGAAAACGATATTTGACGTAAGCTCAAGTGTTTCAATCGGATCCGAATAATGGATCAATTTAGTTTGTTCGTTCGTCTGTTAGAATTATAAAATTTTGGAATAATCATCTTTGCTATTGGAATTAAGCAAATTTTTTCAGTGTTTGAAAAGCTACAATGCAACTACTTTTCCTATTTGATCATAAATATATTATTTTTAATAAAACTAAGTGTCTGAAATGTTTTTCCAAAATAATTAACATTTAAGGCTAATGATCTTTACGACGTTTGGTTTTCCCTTATGTAACAATTTTGAATAAATATGTACCATACAATTTTTTTTTTTATATACATAACTTAGAGTATAATAGGCCACACACATTTAAAAAGTTCATTAAACTAAGTTTATATTTTTCGCAACGATGGCAAAGTTAATAATATCTTCGTTGAATGTCCAATAAAGCTAAGCTAGGTAAACATTTACACAAAATATGTGTCGTTAAGTGCAATCTCCAAAATTTTTAAAAATTATAAAAATTGCTATCCCTAAAATTATAATTATCACATTACTTCAAACTACTCGATAAAATATAGTCATATGATGTCAAATGAACTTTCGATAAATATTCGATATGATTACATAAAATGTACAAAATCATAACCTTAACTATAATAGTCATAACTCATAACCAATCCTACCCATAAAATTTCAAACTTAATATTTAATTATTAAAAATTTATGCATTTACATTTTTATGTTTGATTCTTTCATTCTGATTTGAAATTTCAATCAGAATAGTCGTCTTAAAAAATTAAATTTAAAAAAATTTTTTTTATTTTTTAAATTTCAAAAAAATTTTATTTTTTTTTTAAATTTCAAAAAAATTTAATTTTTTTTTTCTGATTTTGAAATTATTTTGAATTTTTGCTGCTACAATGGCTAGTAGTGCTGAAGGCACTACTACCCTTGTGGATGGGCTGGTTCTCGAGAGGTTCAGAGAGGAGCTGAACCAGAAGGATGCTTTAATTCTCCGGCTGGAGGACGAGGTCAAGCGCCTCAACGAAAAACTTAACTTGCTGCTTGGCAGTGAAAGTCAAAAAAGAAAAATGAACAAACAACAGCAACAACAACAACAACAACAACAACATCAACAACAATAACAATATCAACAACACCAAGAACTACAACATCAACAACAACAACATCAACATGAAGTCTACTATATGAACAATCTGGAATCAATAGAATCGATAGATTCTTAACTAAAATTAATCTTAAATTTTTCGCTAATTGTTTTAATCACGAAAATCGTTTTATTCGTGGCTTGATCGAACCTTTTTCTGAAAACGTTAAATATTTTTCGCCTTCATTTATATTTCACTTGTCTAATAATAATTCACTGTTTTCTGATGGTGAACTTTTGTTAAACCACCATGGTACCACAATCCTGACTTGCTGGTTTACAACACTAACCAGTGATCATTAGTATGTAAGTTAGTTTTAGTTTTGTTGTTGTTTTTTTTCTATTTAATTACATGTTTTTTTATTATTTTTTTCATTAATTTCATTACTAATATTGTTGATAATTGTTTGTATTTTATTTTTTTTTAATTCTGATTTGTTGTAAGCTTGCTTTAGGGTATAACATGATTTTTGATTTAGTGTTAAGTTTTTGTTCTGCTTATTTGTTAAATTAAAAAAGAACTATAAATTTAAAAAAAAAAAAAAAAATGTTTGATTCTGAAATTTTTAAACTCTTTTTAATCTTAGTATTAGTTTCTTTTAATTTCTTTTCAATTTAGTTTTCTTGTATGTATGATATTATATAATAGGAACACTTCGTTTCGTATGCCTATGACTTGACGAAAGATTTCTAAATAATAACGAATGATTTTTATGACTATTATCGTTAGTAATATGAAATGTCATACAATCGTACAAAAGCATATGATAGCATATGACATCATATGACTATTATAGTTAGGGGTATTATGTTCAAGCGGATATCCCAGAGATGACAATGTCTACTCTACTCTCTCATTTTATTAATAAATTTTTAATGAATTCAAATTCAAATTTTTAAAATTTTGAAAATTTTTTAACTGAAAAAATATTAAAAGTTCAAATAAAATCAAGTTCCATTTAAATCAGGGATAATATTTTATTAAATTAAAAGTTAAATCTAAACAAAATTTTTTTTTTATTTTGAATTTAATTTTGTAAATATAAAATATATAAAATTAATTTTCTTGGACTTGGACTTCTTTATATATTTTTGTTGTTGTAATTTTCGATGTAATACTTGTATTATAGTCTTGACCCACCATTTTTGTTTTTTTATTTAAAATCATCCTTAACTGGAAAATAACTTTAATAAGATACTTAAATCGAATATAAAAATTAATACGATACTTTTCATGATAAATTATCTAAATACTCTGATATATCATATAGTTTCTATCTCTTTCTTTTATGTGGTATTTTACACAATCAAACCAACAATGTTAAAATAAAAACGACATTTAAAAATAAAAATATTATTTTCGGAATTTTTCTAAAAAAATAAAATCTTAAATTTCATGCTTTACACTTTAAGTCTTAATAAAAAAAAACAAAATGGTTACTTCAAGATTTGCTACAAAAACCGTTATTTTTATAACAAGTATCGTTAAATCTATAAAAAAAAAGACAAAATACAAATGTTTTTGCCTAATAAGAGAAAGACAGAAAGATAAATAAAAAGAAAAAGCAATAAAATTATGTAAAATAAACAAAATCAATTCAACAAACAAAACAAAATATTTAAGGAGGACGGGGAAGTTATTTTTTACAGTTAACATGAAAGTACCATTATAACATCATCTATAGTCTATTTATTAGAAAAACAATTATTCATTTTAAAGTTTAAAATGTAAACCTGTTAAATAGAATCATAAAATAAAAAGGAACAGTGTAGTTAAGTAGACTATGTTAACTCTAGGATACCCGTACAACTCTAGGATACTGTGTCAACTATCTGATACCCGTATAAATGTAATATATAATAATTTTATCATCCGGTTAGTTACATTTTTCAAAACTTTCCAACACATAATTTAATAGACTCTGAGCTATGTCTAAAAATTGTAATACAGCAGGTATTCGAACCTATTTCATTACACCAATTATATTTTGTCCAAATTTCGACCATGAAATTAATTAATTACGGATAAAAATAGCTAGATCGATTTACTGTTCGATTCTGATCCGATCCATACCTTAGTTCCTGGATACCAACAAAAGTTTAATGGCTGCCAATTATATTACAGTTATTTATTTATATTAATACTATATATTATTAATTATACGATTATTAGATAATACCAAGAGTATATATTTTATTTATTTAATTATATTATAAAATTATTACATTTGATCATAAGAAGCTAACTCTCTATTGATACACCAAGTTCTTAAACACTGCGTCAACGCGTTCCCTGTGCAACATTTTATTTATTTATTTATTTAAATTCTAATATTAAAAAAAAGGTACTTAAGCAATATTAGTGTTTCCCTCGGCTACATAGGCCATTATGGGAAAAACTTATGTCTATTTTACATTACAATTTTAATTATTTATTGCAACATTTTAAAAAATATTCCCCAAAGGATTTTAAAAAAAAATTGCCTACTTTTAGGTCCAACAGAACACAAGAACGTTTCTAGTTGTTGGGTTAATTGAGAAGTGCCTACATTATTAGTTTCTCGGATCAATCATAAAAAGAAAGCATTTTTATAGACAAAAAAATAAAAACTTTAATTAAATATTAAAATGTCTGATTAGAATTAAAATTTTCATTCATCAATGATTATATAGTTAATTTTTCTTATTTAACTATTTTTATCTTATCCTCTTTTCTACATAAATTTAAAACATTAAATATTTTCTTCTTAAATCTTGTATTGAACATTTTTTTCAGTATTTTCACTTTAAATTCTCCAATTTCTTTAATTTAAAAATAAATATCTTATGTTTACCAAAAAATTTCCCCAAAAAATTGGAATTAATTAAACTTTTAAACAAAAAAAAATTAACTTTGAAATAAGCAAAACTACAAAACAAAAATGAAGTCTCAATTTAACTAAAGATGAAAATGAAGATTAGAATTTTGTTTTTTAAAAGCAAAAACTTTTTAGGTAAAATCTGTTTTAGTAACATAAACCCGTAATTCTGATTAAATCATTTAGATTAAAGTATATATACACTTGTTTTTTTAGTTTTTCATAATATACTCTAGAGTTTTTCTAAGATTTTGATTTTAAATATGGTACATAGATCTAATCAAGATATTCTTTATATTTTTAAAATTTAGACATGTACATGTGAAGCATATGAAACAATGGAGAATCCAATAGATATCTAAGAAAAAAGAAAATATAACTTCTATAACTGAGATAAAAGTTAATTTTTGTGGTAATATACAATTAAATTAAAATACTAAAATTTAGCAAAAAATTAAATATAAAACATAAAAGCTAAAAAGGCAATATTTTTTTTTAATTTTAAATATAAAATGAAAATAATGAAATTTAGAATATTTCTTAAAAATTTTTAAATATTTTTCATTATTCAAATAAATCCAAAAATTTAAAATCTTAGATTTATATTTGAATATCAATAAAAATATATTTAGAACCATTCGAACCACAATTGGAACTATTTCAAATCATAGACAAAATAGAGTTCCAGTCCTCGTTTCTTGGCATCCAGCAAATCAGGTCGGCTTGAATCAAAAAACCCTAATCCTTCAGCCTCCAGCAGTCATTAAAAAAGGCCTAAAAATTCAGTAAAATCCCTAGAGACGTATCATAATTTTTGGGGTATATTTGTTGGGGAGGGTTTAAGAGTCGAATTCTTTTTGTATTTAGATGTACTACATTTTACGAGGATCTTTTGATAGTCACATTAGGCATTCAATATTTTAATTATTTTGTGTATATATTTAAATTACCTTAAATACAAGTTTAAACATTACTCAGTGCCTTCAAATACACTAACTTATAAGGAAAATGTGGAGGCAAAATATCCAAATAAAATAAATTATAAAGAAAATAGAAGATTATCAAAAAAAGATAAAATTTTGTAAGCAAACGAATTTTGTGATGAGGATAAGGTTTTTGAATCCTTTAACTCGTTGCGGCACGACAGGTTTTTAAGGTTCGTTTTTTCTCTCATAAATAAGAGCTAGTTAAAGTGTTCTTAATAACTCTCTGACAGTAAAGTTTACTGTCACAACAGACTTCTAATTCGTTAACTCGTTATGCCTAGATGATATGATTTTCTCAGCAATTTCAAAGTGGTCCTGTCACATGTGATTAATTAGGGTACATATTAGTATTTGTTCTTAAGTGCTAATTGTTCAACTGTTAGGCTAAGAAGCCTTTCTGTGCCATAGGTACATGTTGGAAGAGGGGGGTCATAATACATTCGTGTTATTACAATTGATCTTAATGAATTCCAATTTATGGATAAATAGTACTAGAGGTCTTATGACAAATAGAACGTCTTAGATTTTCAATAGACACAATTTTTTTGTTTATATTATAATAATTTTTGTATTTGAGTTGTATGGTATTCTATTATTATGTGAGTTATATTATCCAATTAAAATTATTTGTTATTTTTGTTATATTAATGTATTTTTTATTAAAGATGTACAATTATTAATTCTTGATGAAGTGAATGGCAGCTGAGTGGCACTCAGGCACTCTTACCAATTTGCCACCCGTCATCAATTTTAGTCATATAGTTTAGTCATTTAGTTTCACTAAATATTTTCTATTACCAATTGCGGTAAACTATATATATTAAAATACCTTACTTTGTTTCCATGTAATAAAATAAAACTCTACAGAATAGTGTGTAATTTATTATTAAATTGTAAAAATGATTTATTTAAAATATTCTTAAATTTTTAAATTTTTGAAAAAAAAAAATTATTTTAACATTATTTAAATATTATTAATGTAATAACAGATATATACCTCTTCATTGAACCCAATGCTGTACACTTACTTAGAAATTCTTACAGTATAAGTTCTTAAATATATCTTAGAAAAAACAAAATTCAAAAAACTCTAAGAATTGAATTTAATTCCCAATGTGAGCCTTTTTTTTTTTAAAAAAAAGTACTACCAACTTAAAAATATCCCAAAAGTTAAATATAAAGATAATTTTTGCTTTTTTTACTTCAAAAATTAACCTTCTGGTTATTTACTGATTAACTTTTAAAAATTTGCCAAAAATAAATATGAAAAAAAAAATTTAGAGAAAAAATGTTTCCCCAATTCCATCCCAAATTTTGACTTTTTTTTAACAATATTTGTTTAGATCTACACCATCAAAAAAATATAATAAATGTCCCAAAGCGATATCCAAGTGGCAATCATTTTAGACATATTCAACTCTCAATTTTTAAGTAAGTTAAAAATGAAAGATTCAATAAATTTAGTACAGCAATAAAATAAGTAATGAAAATTTTAAAAATTATTAAAAATGTTTATATATTACTTAGATTTAAATAATTGAAAAGATATTTGAGAAACGAAAGTAGCTCCAAAGTTAATAATTGCAATTGTACCTAAAAAACCCTTGTACCTAATAATAAAGATACAGTTTTTAGTACTATCCTTAATCTTTCAATAGCCTACCAGTTATTAAGCCTTCCATTTAACAAGCCATGCCTAACCGAAATACAAGCCGTGGCTAAATGAATTCATGACTAATCAAAATAGAAGCCATGCCAAGTAATGGTTTGATCTTATTGAATTAAATTCCGTTATGTTTAGATTCCGTTATGTGAAATAAAATTCTAATATTTAAAATATTACATTATAATTTAGTTAGTTAAGTGCAAAAATATATAAAACGGTTTTACATTATTAATATTATATATTTTTTTTTACATTATAATTATTATTATATTTCAAATTTTAGTTACAACGCATTTTCTCTTTATTATACTGCCAAGCTAAGGAAAAAAGTAGTAAACGCCAAAAGCGAATTTTCGAGATAATGAAATATTTGACATCAGATAAATGTCTGACAACTTGTACTAAAAGAAAATGTCCCATATCTCGTTGCAAATTCATTTAAAACTAATTACTCATATGTGATTTTTTTTAATTCGGTTCCTTTTAACTAAGCTTTAATAACTTAATAAATCTAGTATTGCTTAGCAAAAGCAAAAATTAAAAACAAATTCAACATAGCGATGCGCGAATATAAAACACTAAAAGTTAAATTACCTAAAACGAAGAAAATGTAGAAACGACTTTCTTTCGTAGGACGGCAGTATTGATTAGACAGATAATAACTTTATTTTAGAGCGCCATATGTGTGACGGACATTTTTATCATAAAATATTCATAGAAAACGTTTCTTATTAAAATAATATTTTAAATATATAGTTTTTTTTTTTGTTTTTGTTTAAATAACAGTAAATCCCACCTGGGATTGTTTTTTGTTACTTTTGTTATTTATTTTGTGTCATTTATTCGATTGAGCAACATTTTAGCATTACCACAACTAAAAAAGTATTTGAGTTGTGAAATAAAACAGTATTAAGAAAATAAAAATACAAAAAAAAAAAGTTTAAATATATATTTGACAATTTAGCAAATTTTGAATTGTCATTGGGATTGTTATTTTATTTTTATATTTTATATAGTTGTTTTTTTTATTATTTTGTACTTTTTTCACACAATTATAATTTGTGAGATATATTTTTTTTTGGAATATCAAGTGATACTGAACCGAGTGATAAAAAATTATTGTTGAATTCATATTAAATTTTAAAATAAAGTTTAATTTTTTATTTATGTATGAAAAAGTACTTAATTAAATTAAAATGGATGTGAAATGGATGTCAATCATAATTTCTATATAACATTTTTTATATTGCGAGTTTGAAAAATTTAAAATTAATTAACTTCATAATTAGCAAAATATGTGTTAAAGAACTTTTAAATTTATATACCATTTTCAAAAATTTTTATTAATCTTTTTTATACAACTATAAAACCCCAACTTTGTTATTATTAAACAAGAGTTTAATGTCAATTTCCAAGCTGAATTTTAACTATGAATTCCTAATAGAGGTTATCAGGAATCTGAAAGTCATAAAACCGAAAATCTCTCATTCCAAATCATTAAACCATTTACATTTATATACAATATTAAATTTATTGATGATTTTTCAATTTCCATTAAAATAATTGCTATTCTTAAATCATAAATTTAAAATAATATATTAAAATAATGAATCTCAAATCATATAAAACTCCTACATAAGACTGAAGATATAGTCAAAAAACTCATATAACATCTGTCTACTCTAGTTAATTTAAACGTTACTTCCAACTTTTTAATTTAACACCTGAGCTCAAAAGGGTCTAGTTAAAAGAATTCTTCCTAAACTAAAGAAAAATTAAAAAAAATCATTATAATTAAAACAAAAAAATACATTCTCTTAAAATAAATTATGGTTCACTTAAAATTTATCACTTTAATTAATAACACTGAAATTACTTTATTTTTAAGAACAAACATTTAGATCCTTAAGAACTCTAGAACTCGAAACCACTTGAAAATTTTGGATCAATCGTTTTAAACCGGTTGTATTAACTGTAGCAATAGAAATGTTTTAAAATAACGGTATATATATAAATCCAATAATTTCCGTTGTAATTTATATGGATCTAATACACAAATCAGTGTTTTTATAAAACCTGGTTTTCGAACAAATTCTTAGCACTCCTATAATAACCTAGAAAATTCGAATCACTCTAAAAAAACCAACTGATTTTTAAAAAAAGAACTGGGCTTTTCAAATCTAGGATTTAAACAACTGGCAACTCCAATTCAAATGTATCAGCTTATTAAATGATCAAAATTAAAATTTACGACGATTCTTTAAAAAGATCTTTTTCATTTTCAAAACTAATTTTTCTACATTTTTATTTCAAGTACAAGTACCACTTGTAGATTCATTTTGTTAATGTCAATCTGAAGTCAAGACAACTTTAATAAAAATAAAAAACAAAAAATCAAAATAATAGAAAAAATTTAAAATGAAATAATAATTTAAAATTGTACAAGATTTCAAAGAAGAATCATATTATAAAATAATGAAATAATACCTAGTAAAAATAAAATACAATAACAACAATAACAAGAAAAATATATATATATATAAGTATACGTGTATATATTATATATATTTGTTAATAATAAAGTAATGAAAATTGTATGAGTAACACTAACCAAGTCACTGTCTATGAACTTACTATTATCATTATCATCATTTTCTTATAAAATAACATACAAATCTCTGTGGAATTATTTTGTAATATTTATTTTCTTTCTCTTTCTTTTACATTTTTTATTGCCAATTTTTTTTATTCTCATTTTGACATTTTTAACTGTAGTTCTTTTGTATTTTTTATTATATTATTTTTATTATTTGCCTTAAGACAATGTCCTACTTATCCTGTCTTGTTTTATTCTCTGTCCAAAGTTTTTTTTTTATATTTTGTTTTTGTTTTTTTTTTTTTTTGTAATTTTACTCTTCTATTTCATTGGCTTTGTTTTTTTTTTACTTTTTTATTTCTATTATAATTTTACAATCAGTATTTTATTTTATTTGATTGCTTACAGTACATCATATTTACGTTTTCTTTACCATAAGCTGCCCTCCACAATTCTATATTTTTATTATTTTATATAGTTGCGGTCATATAAATCGAAGGGGTTATTAACAACGTTAACACTTTCATTATTATTAATTAAATAATGGAATTTGTTTAATATATGTATTATAGAATTGGGTTGTGGCTTTTCTTACACTGTTGTCATTTAAATGTTCTAATTTTGATATTATAAACTTAAAAACTTTAAAATAACCCCTAAAATTTATTTTCATTTACAGTTTTTAAATTATAGGAGAGAGGCGAATTTTTCTAATCTATATTACATACAACTCTTCTTATAATCTAATTTAAAAAAGTGTCATAATCATGCATTAACTTTTATTTATGCAATTGCAATTAAAAAGCTGAAAAAGTTCATTAAAAGAATTTTACAATAATTAATCCACTGTCGTACAAACTTATTCAATCCAAAATTGCTATATAAAAATATTTAACTTTACAAAAATTTATTCTGAACAATGACGATATGGTAAAAGCATCGCCTTTCCAAAAAAAAGTAGAGTAGAGTAGAAAGTATCTTAGACGAATACAAATAATGTCCAACAACCTAATATACCATACTGTCTTACAAAATATGAGGTAGAAGATAGAAGGAAAAGAAGATGCAGCACAATAGATTTGATATTATAGAATCGACGCTCGAATTTTATTCAGAAGCATTTAATTAATGTATACGTAGTTACAATTTGGCTAAATAGTTTCCTACATAGTTTTTGGTTTACATAATAATACTACAATATATATACAGGGTGTTTCCTAATTAAGTGCACTGCTATATACCACTGCATAGGTACTAATGAGTAGGCACTTTTTTGTATAAAATCTTGAAAAAGACGATTTCTTAAGCTTTTGAATACATTTTACAGAATTTTCATTAGTAGCCTAGAACCTTAGTTAAGAGTAAAATAGGAAAACTTGAAATATTGAAATTTCATATAACTAGAAACTAGCCCATATTAGCTCCCATACAAAAAAATAGTACCTATGCAATGGTATATAGCAGAGCACTTAATTTGTTGCAAATTATAATTCACTGAGCTGAAGCTAATAGGCTTTAAATTATCTTTTGAAATTATTAGGTTATATCATACATTTTTCAATAAATTTAAAAATGTTTTAATAATTGAAAATTATATATTTACTATACAACCGGCCATCATCATACCAATGACGTAATGGGAAAGAAGACACCTTTCATGTGGAAAATAATAAAAAAAATATCGCAAAATTGTATTACTATATCGTAATATACGATAAGATTTAATATAAATATGTATATAAAAAACTCTTATGTAGGATAATAGATGGCGCACAAAATTAACATTTGTGTATTCATAATCTTATACAATAGCTACAGCCGAGTAATCAACGGCTTTGTAAATATAACGATTAACGAAACTGAAGCCTAGTCCAAATAGACTTTGTGAATGCCTTAAAGGGTGGAAATAAAAAACAACCGGCCATTGATATTCCTAATGCTTTAACATAATATATCGAAAAAAGCTTCTGAAAGTTCGATATAACTTAAATTCAGCTTAATTTTAAAAAAAATTAAATTTCGACTCAACTTCCTTTAGCTTCAAGTGGTTTTTCTAACATAGTTATAGATTAAATGATTTGTTATTTTCATTGTAATTCCAATTAAAATAGCACAACTGTGTTGTTATATATTAATTTTTTATGTATACATATATATATATGTCTATATATATTTCTTTAGAAAGAATACCATATATATATAGATATACGTATGTATAAGGTATATATTGAACATTTTCATAATGGTAATATCTCTCGCAGGGATTTTCTAAGAAACAGAAATAAAAGATATAGAAAATAAATAGAAATTCTACATTTTCTTTACAAATATTACAAATTATGATATTGATGAATAATGATGATGTTGATGATGCTAGTTATGATTAAAATGTATATTATATGATAACAATGATATCAATGATGAGCTCAATATGATATTTTAAGATTTAAAGGTGGTATCAGAAGTATCATAATAATTTTTATTTTTAAATAATATATATATATTATTATATATTATGTACAAATATATAAACCCATATATATGTATGTATACTAATATGTATTCTATGTGTAAATAAATAAAAAAAAAATTTGTATGTTTTTCTATAGATAAGATTGAAATACTCAGGAGAATTAAAATGTGCGCTTCATCAAGAGTTTTTTAAAATTTTTTATTCAGTGTTTTTTTTTAGTTAAAAAATATAATAAAAAATTTGTAATGTATATATATACATATATATATAAATATATAAAGTATAATATACAAAATTCTATTGAATTTGAATGATAAGTTTAAAAAAAAAATATATTCAAAATTTTCATTTAACTATTTAAAAATTTAATTGTGAATATGGACCAATTCACAATAGGAGCGTGTCATATATCTGAATTTCATTTGTCTGTATTTTGCAAAAACTGTTTTATACACTTTTTACAGAATGTTTATATAAATTTATATATGGGATTCTGAATTAGAAGAGATTTTATAATTGGTTACAAAATCAGGGTTTCAATAATTTGTTTAGCAGGGGTTTGGAGGTAACTGCTCCCACTATTCTATTAATTCTTTATTATTGAAAATATATTTTCATATAAAATGAGAAAGAGTGTAGTAGAATAGACTGTGTCAATTTTGGGATACCCGTATGACCGTAACATAAACATTATATTATCCGGTTAATTACTTTTGACAAAATTTCAAACACCTAGTTCTTCAGTTATCGTGCGGACAGACGGACATACATAGCTAAATTGATTTATTTCTGATTCTGATCCGATTCATACACTTGAATCTATATCTACCCCCCCGTCCTTCTCTGCGTCACAAACGTAATGGCAAATTTAATTTTGCCCTTTTGACTAATAGTCATACGGGTATAAAATTATCTAGGATAAATTTTATATTTGGTTACAAAATCAGGATCTTACGCTTTTTCTAAAATAATTTATATGTGTATGCAAATAAATGAAAATAAATACCGACAATTTAAATTCAGATAAATGATAGTTTAGGAAAATGACAGACAGTCAAAAGAAAATACAGACAAATAAAATCCAGTCAAAAGAAATGTGATAGTAATCAATTCAAAATATGAAAATTACTATATATTTGACAGCAAATGAGATATCAAAATTTTGTTAGTCTTTTATTTAACCCTCTACTGCAAATTATTATTTATCAAAATGATGTTTAGCTTAATATGTGACTTTATCACTCCGTCATTTTTTATGTAGTATTGAAGAGGAGATTAAAAATAAATATATTAATGATTTTAAAAATATAATTAATTCAATTTAAACCAAACCTAAAATAATTGGCATTTCAAGCTCAAATTATTGGATATGGTTTGAATAAGGCTTATTCTAGTTGATTAAAATAGATCGCTTCCGTGACAATCTCGTTTGAATACACTGGGTGACATTCGTACTTTTAACCAATTAAAAAAATATTAGAACAAGTTAAGGTGTTAACACTCTTGAATATTAAAGAAAAAGTTTAATCTTATAAATTAATTAAAGAGAGTTTTAGTATTATAAAAGATTAAATTTTATATTTTCAAAATTTTATCTTTAAACTTGCTTCAAATAAAATGATTACTTCCTAACTAAATATTAAATTTACAAGTTTATTTATAAACTGAGTTCTAATCTTGTTCTTTCCTTTTAAATTGGCCTTATTTAAATATTTAATTTGGAAATTTATGATTTTCATTTATTTAAATTTTTTAAATCCTTATTTCTTCTAAAAAAAATTTAAATTTCTCATCATATCACAATTCTTTTTAAAAGAATTTATTAAATTTTTTTTTAAATATTTAATTCTCAGTTAAATAAAAGGATAGGGTAAAATTCCTTCAACAATTTCAAAATAAGGATTAAATATTTGTATTAAAGTTTTAAATAAACCAATATATCTTATAGATAGTTTCCAAAATCAATTATGGTAAAGTTATCCCCTTATCAAAATCACTCTTTTACAATTAACCTTTAAATAGTTTTCAAATAATTTCTTGGCCTAAAACTTAAAGCCCAATAAATTAAAGAAATACCTTATATTCGAAAACTAATTATAAGAATTTATTTTGAAATTTCAAATATAAAATCAGTAAAAAATTTAAAAGTATTTAATTTAAAAAAAAAAAAAGAAGTTTTTTAAGATCCCATTTCAAAAACTAAGAAAGTCAATTAATCAATATAAAAATTAATATACTTCAATACAACTTCAACTCACACGCTCACATACATTCATTCATATTTTGAAAATATAACTTATTTAAAAAAAAGAAAAAATATTGTGTAAAATATGTAATTTCCAATCATTTTTTTTATTTTGTGTAGTATTTTTTTGTTTAAAATACAATTTATTTCTTTACAGGTGTTCCTAAAGGTAATAAAGCTAGATCTAAAAGGAAAAAAATGAGTTTATGTTTTTTTTTTCTGTTTTTTGTCGAACACATGCCAAAGACATAAATTAATCTTTCTTAAAAACTCTGCCTCTCATTCCACAAATTACTTATCATATCGAAAACGAACTTATTTAAAAAAAAAAAAAATTATATTTAAAAATCTAATATTTTCAGTTCAGAGCGGTGAGGTCAGAAAAGTCCCAAAATTAAAAACCGGGACGCAAAATTCGAAGTACGAAAAAAATCACATGCCTCCGTGGAATTATGACTTACGATGATAACTGGACGATGAAATTGCTTTATAAACTGAAATATTTAAAATTCAGTTACAATTGTTTATTTCCAAAATCTAATAAATTTTGGATAAGTTCCTGAATTTTATACATGTTGCTTGAGTAACTATTGTGAGATGTTTTCTCAGTAGGGAAACAGTTTCGATAGCTTTAACATTGTGAAAATGTGTCTGGGGTCTGGCTGGGGGTTAGAACTACTGACTACTGAGGAAACATTTTCTAGCTACCCAAGTAACTTATAACGTAAGTACAGTCACAATTTATTAAAATTTTCTACTTGTTATCTGGCAATTAGCCACGATGGCGAACTCTACATACTAACTAATTTGTCCTCAACAGACTCATAGGTAAGGATCGGATGAGAATCGAAAAGTAAATCGATTTAGATATGTATATCCATCCGTCCGTCCGTCTGTCCGTCCCCACGATTACTCAAAAAATAAAGGAGCTATGATTTTGAAATTTTTTATAAATTCGTTTTTATGCAATAGTCGTCACCGCTATGGAAATCCAGTTAGTTTGTTCTACGGGTCAAGTACCTGCCATTACAACTTCTTTTTTTATATGAGTATTATTGAATACCTATTGAAGCTGGGTGTCTGAAATTTTGCCAAAAATAGTTTTAGTGTAATGGTCAAAGTTTCTGCAAAACCTTGTTGGTCTACTACAGTGGTCTACATACAACTTCTTCTTTTATATGAGCATTACTCTACATCTAATGAAGCTGAGTGTCTGAATTTTGCCAAAAATAGTTTATCTTATGGTCATACGGGTGTCCCAAAGTTTACACAGTCTACTCTACTAAACTCTTCCTCATTTATAACACGAATTGTGAAAAAAACCTGTTTTATATTCAATATTACATGATTTTTGGAAAAAGCAAAACGAAACAATTAATTTAAACATAAAAATGGTACATTCTTATTTTTAGGAAACTTTGCTTATCAGATCCTAAGCCATAATTTCTCGGTCGCTTTTGGCTTATTTTCAAGTTGTAAGTACCCAGGGGACTTTTAACTGCTGGACATTTATCACCCCTCTGTTCTATACCACCAAATAGAAAAAGAATTCAAATACCCGAAGAAAAAAAATTGATATTATATTTTTTTAAACACCCAACCAAATATTATCCCATCTATCTTTTGTACATATTTTATAAATAAAAAATAAAAAATAAAATAAAAATACCAAATAAAAAAATAAAGGTAAAATGTAATTTTCGAAATGATCGATTTTACTTTTTTTAAAAATTATTGAAGTCCTTCAGATACATATTTATTTTCTTTCATCCCATATTTTATTAGATACACATATATATATATATATATATACATATATATATATATATATATTTATTTTATAAAAGGTAAAAATATTTTATATAGCTATTTTTTTTAGTTATTTTTTTTTTATTTAATTTTTTATTTTTTTATTTTATTTTATTTATTTTTTTGAATTCCTCACGTTTCCAATCAATACCTTTTTAAATTTTTTATTTTTTATTTCTTGAATATCCTTCCTATCTATTCTATGAATAATAACTTTTACATACTAACATACATACATACATAATACAACAAACATAATCTTAAACTAAAACATTTTTTTTATTTAAAAAAAAAAAAAAAAAAAAAAAAAAACAGTTATGCTGACGTTGTTACCTTTCAGAAAAATAATAAATCTCACAAAAAAAAAATTCAAGTAAGAAAATACTATTTATGTTTAAGCAAACATAATATATTATACATATAAATACATATGTACAAACATAGTTACAGTGCTTTTTTAAAAACTAAAAACTATATTGGTATGCAAAATAGACGATTAAATCCGGTTTTTTAAAATATTGTTTTTAGAAAATTTTATTTTGAAAATCACGTTTTTAGAAAAACATGTTTTTTATTGAATAATCAACTTATTTATAAAATATTATTTCTAAAGTTTTAGAGTTGGAAAAAGGGGATTTTCTAAAATGAGATTTTCCGAAACGAGATTTTAGAATTTTTATAGTTTTTTTTTTGTAACAGTTCAGGTTAAGCCCATTTTTATGCATTTGACCGAATGTTTCCATCAAGCGGACAGTAAACTAGAGATTATTGCAAAGATATTTTTAATATATTTAAATAAATTCCTCATTCATCATCTGGCTGGCTTGAGAAAGATAATAGGGAGAAAGTAAAAAATCACTTTTAATTAATATTCGACCAAGCTCCGGTTTTTTCAATTGACTAAATAATTAATTATTTGTAGCTATTGTACGGAATATTTTGATACAAATAGTATATGTATGTTCCATAAGCAAAAGTTTGAAAGGTATAGCAGCATAAATATACTAAATCTAATATATTAATTATTTTTGGATGACTCTAACCATTTTTACTATGTTTGTTTGGATAAGCAATGGATAGGCATCAGAAGAAGAAGAAACAATTAAAAACCTAATTTTTATCTTTTTCCAGAGTACTAAATTTTAGAAAGAGTTCTTAGTACTACAATCAAAACGTCAACGTCAAAACCTAAAACGTCAAGCCAAAGATATTTTTCTGGAAATTAATTTAAAAGAAAATCTGGTCGAATATTTTTTTTTTGTTGTACAAGCAGTTAAGGATTTGTATTATTATCTTCTATATGTTTTTAAAACGTCTATTAAATTGTAAAATGCTTTAGAAGTCGTAAAGCAGTAGCCTTATCAACAACTTTTTTTTTTTATTTTTATCAACGAATTTCTTTCCTCTATCCAAACCATAGCTTTGCCGACGACAGCACCCGTGTAGCAGTTTCCTTTAGAATTTTAATGTCACACCTACCGCGGCTGGTTCGAAAAGAAATACCACGGTCAGAGTAGTTAACCATGACCTAGCCAAAATAGTAAGCTATAGTAAGCTATAGCTGATTGAGGTAAAAGTAATAAAGTTAAGTTTAATTGTTTTAAACACTCAAAGTTGTCTATTTTCCTGTAAAAGAAATCAATTTAACCCTCAATTTAAATTCTGCGATTCCAAGTAGGAAATATAGAACAATCACAAAATCTAAGCATTTTAAGTTTGCAGCTAAATTAAAAAACGCTCTGGAATGAGCATATTTATAATATTGTTAAGAATACTGCCAAATGCTTAGGCTTTCTGTCTCGTTGCAAAACATATTTCCTATATTCAACCTAGAATGAAAAAATAACTGGCTGGCGCTTCCCAAAGATCTTTGACTCTTAAGATATCATGTAGGTAATGACACTTACTCTTTGAACCAAAGTCAATTATGCCTCCTATTAAACACTTGCAACATAACACTGGAGATTAGCAAATGCTCATTTCTACACTGTGGGAATTCTTAGATTTATAGGTTTAAAACTGGTTATGAAAAATCATTTGCTCTACTATTTTTAAATTTTTATTTGTTGAAATATGCATGTAAAAAATTACTGTTTTTAAAAAATAGTTTGTCATTAAATTTTGATTTTTGGAATTTTTTTTTTGGAATTATTTTTTTTGGAATTTTTTTATACCTGGAAACATATTAATTATAGCATATTAAAATTTTTTTTTTCAAAAATAAAATTATTTAATTCATTTAAAAAGTACGACTGAAAAAATTGTAATACATATTATCAACATTTTTTTTTATACAGAAAAAATTACAAAACAAAAAATTTTTTATTTTATAAATGCTTATAATATCTTCTAAACGCTTTAATATAGACATACATACATAAGGCCCAAATTATAGAAAAAAATAAGAATTTTTGCAAAAATTTTCAACTTTGAATACATATAAATTCAACAGATCGCTAGTTATAACGGTTTTTGTAAAATAGACTAAAATAACAAGGATACTTTTAAATGTCCTTTTCGTCCTTAAAGGATACTATGCGCCATTAAAGCTATATATTTTTTTAAAGCTGGCAACACCAGCTATCTTTTATATATAGTAATTTGGTCCTACGCGGATACTAGTTAAGTCTTAGAACCCCCAAAATCCGTCCCTAGCATTTAGTTAACTTGTAAAAAAAAATAATAGGTACAATTTTTGATATTTCAATTTATTCCTTACAATTAAGATTTTTTGTTTTAAACTATTACAAACTAAACAAACATGTTTACTGTTCATATAGTTTTGTATATAACTGTAAACAACTTTCAATAAGTATATAATAATATAAAATTTTAAAAAATTATATTCTTAAAGAACATAAACATATAAAAACAATAAGAATAATAAAAAAAAATCATAAAAAAATCAAAAGACAAAAACAATTACTAAAATCAATGAAAACCTCAATTGAGATTTTCTGATTCCCATTACATTACAACCAAAAGTAAATCTAGAACATAACGATCATATAAAAAAAAAAAATTATTCTATGAAACTTTAATTCTTCAATTCACGAAAACATTCTTGTATAAATATATCCATATTATAATAATATGTATGTTATGTGAATGTATAGGTATATAGAATCAAAAAACCCTAATAACAGTTATACAATCATTTTAGGATAAATATCATATATAGTAACCTTTTGTTTTCAAGAATTATTATTATTTTATTTCAAAAAAAAAATTTTGTTAAAATATTGAAAAAGGAAAGCCATTTTAAAAATATTTCACCTAAAGAATAAAATGTTGAATGGGAAATAAAATTAAAATAATGGTTAAAAAATAATAAAAATTGAATAAAAGAAAACATATTTCATGAAACATATTTTATATACCTAGAGAGGAAATAGAAACTAGATTTTTTGAGAGGTTGACAATAGCTTAATAAATTGTTATTATAATATATAAATTTAAATTCATTTTTAATTTAATATAGTATTTAACTCATATTTAAAATTGGTCACTTCATTCTATTTATAGAATTATCCTCTCTTAAAGCTCCTTAACTAAGTTTATAATCCTCTTAGATACTATAACTAGATGATTATAGTGTGTCATAGTTGTAAGCTAACTGTACAATGAATTTAATAACAGAATTTCTATCACCCCAGAGCACACTGTTGGTTCTACTACAGTCATGTTTTAATATATACAGTCAAAATCGTTTAAATGCAATACGGTGTAATTGCATATATCGTTTTTTAGCACTATATCAATATGTTTCATAACTTTTTTAAATAAATTTTAAACTATAAATGCAATTCTTTTAAAAACAATATCGCTTTAATGCACTTACTTTCCATATAAACTGATAAATGTGGACGGATAAATGCACAAAATTATTTTTTTTTTCTGAATTTGCTAACATAAAAAGATTTATTACGAAATCAGCGATCCTGTTGTTAAAAATCATAAATTTTATGAAAACTTGTAGCCAACTTCATGTCATTTCAATTACTGTCATTTGAATTACTGTCAAGTAACAAAAATAATATGTAGCCTAAAATTTAAATGTGCGTGCATTACAAATATTGTTTCTGTTGCTTAAGGAAAGAAATTTATAATGAAAGTTTACTTCAATATGATTTTGTATATTTTTAATAAATTCAGTTTTTTTTTATTCTGTTAAATTATTAATTTGTTGATAAAAAAAAATATTAATAGGTATACATACACTTACTATTATAAAAGCTTTGATTTTCTTAACTTACAGCTAAAAAAGTTATAAATGCACAGTATCAATAAGCTACAAGGCATGTGGATTTAAGCGATTCCGACTGTACTCAAAACGAAGTCTTGCTAATTGCAATGCTGGTATGAAATAAATTAGCTAATTTTGGAATTCTATTATAACTGTATATCTATGTTTTATCAAAACCTAAATTTTTTCTATAATTATAAGTAAAATACTACATTGAAGTTAGCATACTTAAACACAAGCATAGTACACAAAAGTGTATAATGACATTTTGATATTAAGAGTTTTTGTAAAACGCTCTCAATTTTTTGATTCTAGAAAATTGAGTAGATATTCATAACGATTTTCTATAAATTTTTTACAAAAAATTTCTAACAAATATAATTAGATTAGTACTAGATTTCTCCAAAATCATATCAAAACTTTGTAGTTCGTCCATAAAAATTTGATTTCTGTACTGACTTTTAAAAATGTTTTGTCAGTGCTACCAAACCTTTTTTAATTTTTATATTTGTCAATTGTCATATGCAATTTATACTTTTCTTTTATTTTGTAAAAATTTAAAATGGCTGAAAAAAGCATATGTAAAAAAAAGTAATTAAATTTATACAAAATTTTTTTTAAAATTTATTAAAAATTCGCATTATTTTAAATTCTCTATATTATTTTGTTACGTAGATAAAAAAAATGTCAAATCATGATGTAATATGTATTTCAAAAAAAATTGTAAACATTTTTGACACTTAATTCGATTTCTTACAAGTAGTAGATTATACACCAGAATTTCGAGTTTGTGAATCAAATATTACCAGAAAATATATTTTGCAAGATTAATAAATGTCATTTTACAAAAATTTTTAAAATTAATTTACAGTGCAATAGTATATGTATTATATAAATAATAGATGATATTTGAAACCATATTTTAGTATCAAGTTTCGTTTTTCTTTTTTTAAGTGCTAACTCTTTAACTGTTAGGCTAAAAAGCCTGTTTATACCATAGGTACATGTTGGAACAAAATGTCATATTATATTCGTGTCATTATTTTTGATCTTAATGAATTCCACAAACAATTTAAAAATTAGATAATACTATGTAGAGACGTCTTAGATTTTCAATAGATACAATTCTATTTTGTTTTTATATTGCAATAATTTGGTATTTGAGTTATATGGTATTCTATACCTGTGAGTTATATTATTCAATTTAATTATTTGTTTATATTGTTATATTAATGTATTTTTTTTAAATAATTAATTATTATTATATAATTAAGATATATTAATTATTGATTAAGCATTATTTTGACTCAATGGCGAATGGTAGCTTAGTCGAGTCGAAAATCAAATTTTCTATAAAGTTTAAAGATCAAAAGATTTAAATCTTTATGTTATATAAATTCTTTTAAACAAAAGTTCATTGTATTAAACAAATTATAATTATTTTTATTTTTTAATTATTAGTATTATTAATTTTTGAATAGTTTTTATCATTAAATTGATTTTAACGTAGTATATAGATATTTATTACCATTAAAGATATTTCTCTTAATATTTTTTTAAAAGAAAAAATTCCATAATTTTATAGTTATTCTTTATTTTGAGTGACACGTTCAGTTCTGTTCTCTCAATATTTTCATCTTAAATGTTATAGTTCTACTTTTTTAAATCTTTTTGGAATTTATTATAATTCTTCATACAAAATTTTCAATTTGTTTTATATTTTAACAATAATGTTTATTTTTATTTTCAATATTTTCCTTTATTTTTACTTATTCTTATTTTTTTATTATCATTTTATTTTTATCATTATTATTATCATTATTATTATTATTATTATACCGTAATTTTTTTTTTATTTCAATTTCAATTTTATTTTAACAATCATTTTCGATCCTCTTTAGGTACCTTTGATACCTGTATTCTATATGTTACCTTTGTTTAAGTTCTTCACTTCCTTTGAATTATATTTTTGCTGATTCAAAAAAAAAACAATATCTCTCTATACTCGTAATATTTGTATGTTTATTTTGTTTTTCTTTCATATTTCTTTTATAGTTCTTATTTATTTTTTTGATTTCAATTCGTTCCTAAATATTGCAAAATGATTGTTATAGCAGTTCTATCAAGGCTGATAGTTCACAATTTCCACTAATGGTAATGACATATTGTGTATATAGTTATTGATGGTACTATAATGAGAAATTGAAAAAAAAAAAAAGACAAGTAAAATTGCTAGAAAAAAATATATTAAAAACTAAAGACAAAAAACAGTGAATATAGTTGAATATTGTAGAAATGAGAAACGAATCATCTTAAATGATCCACAATAAAATCTATTTACCTTTTACTCTATCATCATCATATATAAAATATTCTTTTTCAGTTATTTTTTCAAAAATCAACTAAATATTGAATGAAAACTTTTAATATTCCAATAGAATTTTAATAATTTTTCTTGATCCTAAAGTTGGCAATACATTTTCTGATATGGGATTGATGTATAAATATAATATCTGTTATATTTATAAAGAAATACTTTTCGAAAACACTGTAGAAGTGATTTAATTAACAAGGACTCGGTAAAAACTGGAAGTATTCGAAGAACATAGTAGAGGATAAGATTTAATAATTTAAATGACTCGGATCCCAAGAAATGTGAACTTTTACCAGATTTTGACTCAACTCAACTATCGTTGGCCATTGTACATAAATTACTAGGTATAACAATATAAACAAATACAAATTATAAACAAATAATTTAATTGAATAATATAACTCACAAATACCGAAATACATTAAATAAAATTATTTCAATATATGTGTCTACTAAAAACTTAAGACATTTCTAATTCAAAAATTCATTTATTCCATTACTAAAGTTTGACACTAATATTTGACAAATGACAAGTTACATCTAGTTTGGTATAAAAAATCAATCTTTTTAATTTCTTGTGATTTTTTGACAATGTTGTAAATAAAACCGCAATACATGTATCAAGTTAATGTAAACACCGCTTAAAAATTAAATATTCATGCTGAATACACTTAAAATAAAAAAAAAAACAACAATAATCAAATAGAACAAATAAAAATAACTGTTAAATACGTTCTATAACAAACCGTTATATTTGTTAGTTTTCGTATTTTTTTTTTTGTTGATTTTTACAGTTATTTCTGTTTTTTTTTTTTTGTATTTTTATAAAGTACATATTTTCCAATTTCTTCTTTTGTAAAAGAAAAAAACAAAAACCAAACCGCTCTTGTTCTGGTGCTATTATTTCTCCATTATTATTTCATCGTATCTCAATATATTTATAGTCATGAAAATTGAATTCTATTTTTTTTTCATTTATTATAAAAAAAAAAATTACTGTGTATTTTCGTTCTTATTTTTTTGTTTGTCTAAAGAATACGAAAATTGTGTACTTTTTATAAATGTTAAAAGTTATTAGATAATTTCCATACAACTGTAGAGTATATGCCATGATTTAGAATAAGGAAGAATGTGTACAGTTTTTAAATAGTACGAACCTTATTTAAAGTTGTCATGGAAATTTTACAATTCAAGCTTTGTCATATTAAAAATTGAAACTTATACAAAAGCTTCAGTCTAGTGATCAGTGTCTTAATGGCAATTATAATTGAATAAATCTAAAGATTAGTTTAAATAATGACTTAGCCGGTGAATAGACCTCTGTTAGAGGTGAACAGAAGAAAAAAACTATAACACCATGTTAACAAGGCCTGACAACTTTATTTATGCATTTGCTATTATTGCACCAGGACTTCTGGGTTCCCTGACAATGAATCTACTCGATAAAGCCATCTCTGGCAATTAAGGGCTATACTGAAAATTTGGCAGAAGTGAGTTGACTTCTTTCTTGAATTTTACAAGTCATATGAATTAGAAAACACATATTGTGGTAATTTGCTTACGACTTGAAGGTGTTGCCTATAAAAGAATCCCATTATTTAAAAACAAAGTTTTAATATTATTTGCAATATGTAAATGTTTCTAAGTTCCTAAACAAGTATTTCAGCAGAAGGGTTTAAAATTTTTCGTATAAATGGGAAAACACTAGTTTCCACTTAGTATTTTCCATCATTGGTTATCAGATCTTATCGCATACCAAAGAAAGATTTTCAACATTCTGAATATAATTTTTAAATAGATACATAATAATTCATCAAATAAATTGCAATTTTTGAATACTGCTCAAATAATTTCATCAATTTGTTTATTTATCAAACGACAACCATTTTTGTCTTTTTGTATACATATTTACTATTACTCTGATAATTTAATGCTAGTCACAAAAAAAACAAAAAAAAACAAAAAAAAAAATTAAAAAAATTTTATTTTTTGCTAAAAATTTTGTGAATTTGTTGGTTTTTGTGAATTTTAAAACAAAAGGGTTGGCAAATAAAACAAATAAATAAAATGGAAGAAACGTAAATAAAACCCTTTCGAAGCAAAAATAATAAAAATGACAGGAAAACTTTGAACAAGGAAATCCACAAATAACAAATACATAATACAAATATAAAATATATAGAAATTGCTTTGACAAACAATTGCAAAAATATTCATTTTATTTTTTTTTTTTATTTTTTTTTTTTTTTTTGTGTTCGTAGTCGATATTAGGATAATTTGAACAAAAAACAAGTATTAGTACATGTATTATACAAAATATTCATGATCTGTTCATTATTTTTGTTGTTTTTATTTTTACAATTATAAAAAATTTTCATGGTTTTACAGAATTATGAAATAAATACGTGAATAATATTTGCAAAATGACAAATCAAAAAAAAAAAACACAACAAATAAGAAAATGATATTGCAATTAAAAAGGCAATTATTATTGAGTAATTGAGATATTATCTATGATTTTATGTATAGAATAGAGTAAAATATATCAAATGTAAATGATATTATAAAGAAAGAGCAATATTGGAAAATAATTCAAAAAAAAAAATTGAAGGATAAAAAAAGTCAACCTCCAAAAATATGCAATTTTATTTTGCGAATTAGATCCACGACTCATAGAGTGAATTTGTATTGGTAAGTTGCGATAAGTGATAAAAGCGTTGATAAGAGCATAGTGAATATAGCTATATATGGTTTATTGTTGATCGAAGCGATGATCCAATATAAACACCTCGATTAAAATCATGTATAGATAATTTTCTAAGCTATGCTCTTATCGACTCTTTTATCACTAAATGCATCTCCAACATAAACGAATTCTTAGAAAAATTGGAAATAATTAAATGCTAAACCGTCTATGTCAATCGCCGGAAACAAATTTTCATTAAAAATCTAAAAGTTCAGTTATACCGGAGTTGGTCATATAAGATTTGAAAAGTGCAATCAATTCTTTAAAAAAACTCTTTTATAACAAAAAATATTAACAATAGAGTTATCAGGTCAAATCTTGTCAATGGTTTAAATACGTAAATTTGAAAGAAAATGCATAAGAGTTTGTATTAATAAACATAGAAAGATTAAGTCCCAATACAAACGGTTTTATTCCAATAAATACTGCTGCATGGAAACAAATTATGAGAATACATAATTTTATGATAAATTTATTTAGAAAATATTATGTTACAGCATTAAAAACTCCAGGAATGGTTTAATATCACATACATTTTACCACAATAAAGAATGCATCGAGGAGACTTACTAACGAAATTTATCCCTTTTTAGCACATTTTCAAAAAATTTTGTAAAAATGTGCCTATATAGCTTCACTCTGTCCGTCCGTCCGTCCGTCCGTCCGTCCGTCCGTCCGTCCCTTTTTACCTACGATTGACAAAAAAATATCAGGAATGGATAGGTATTGCAATAAAAATAATTTAATGTTAAAACTTTTTTTTGTAGCCCCCCCCGTTACGGAGCTACAGCCCCACAAAGTTGAAAAAAGCCCCATATTTAAACAGTTATAATTAGAGTTCTATAAGGTATATCTCCAACCTGAAAACGGTAACAGACAGCTGCTTTTATAAGCTTTACAAGTTTTTAAAAGCCAATTGTATAGGGTTACCATACGGTACTAAAATTTACCGTTATTCAAAACTAAGTTTTACAAAATTTTTGGTCCCTCATAACTTCGGAACGGCTAAATCTAGAAACTTGAAATTTTGGGAGAAGTTAGATTCTTAGAAATAAGTAAGAGTCAGTTAACAAAATTTTTTTGTCACGCTCCCTCTTTAGGAGCTGTAAGGGGTCGAAAATTGAAATTTTGCTAAAAATTTAGCTTTTAAACACCTATAACTTGAATACCTGTCAAAATTTTTTTTTATTTGTATACAAAATTGAAAGCTCAAAAACGAAAGTTTCAATTAGTGTCAAAGGTTTTTCTTAATTTTGACTTTGTCCGTCCGTCCGTATGTTTACAAAAACTTTTTTACCGTTTGAAATAGAGTAAAGAAATTTTAACCACGGGTAGATATTACAAAAAAATTAATTTCGTAGAAAAATTTTTTTCTGTAGCCCCACCCGTTACGGAGCTACAGCCCCCCAAAGTTGGAAAAAGCCCTATTTTTAAATTATTATAACAAGAGTTTTGTTAAGTGTATTTTCAATCTAAAAACGGCAAAAGATAGCTGGTTTTATAAGCTTCACAAAAATATAAGGTTAAAATGTATAGGGTTACCATACGGTACTAAAATTTACCATTAAGCTAAACTCAACTTTTGCAAAATTTTTGGCCCTATATATCTTCTAAACGGTTCAACCTAGGCTCTTGATATTTTGGGAGCAGTTAGGTCCTCCAAAATTAATAGGAGTCGGTTAACAAAATTTTTTTGTCGCGCCCCCTGTTTAGGAGCTATAAGCGCTCGAAAATTAAAATTTTGCTATTTTCAACCACCTGTAACTTTAACACCTGTTCAAATTTTTTTTTACAAATATGCAAAATTTACAGCTGCAGCATTATATTTCAACATACGTTAAAGGTTTTTCTTAAATTTGAAAGGGTCTCTTTAAATTGAAGAAATTGTTTCTTAGTATTAACCATTTTTGGTTAGATAATAATATTCTAGGTAAAATTCCAAATTTTGTTGGAGTTCCAAATCGATTTCCTAGAACCGGAAAAAAATGGAAGGGTGAACACAGGAGGGAGGTGAGCAGATCCATTATAAGTTTGCTAAGCAAAAATTTGGGAACCTTCCCCATTGAAGGGCTACTAGGTCTTCAAAATTAAAACTTTTATGTTCTTATAAAACAGTAACTTATTCACCAGTGTAAGTTTTTCCAAAATTAAACGTTAACATTGAAGCTCCAACATTATATTTTGCACTTATTAACAGGTTTTCTTGAATGCATTGGGGTTGTATTCTAAGTATTTCACTATTAGTCATATAATTAATTATTAATGAAATAACAAAATTATAATATTATCATAATATATATTTTTATAAAAATAAATGATAAAATACTCAGTAAGAAACCGTATATAATTTTGAAAATGTGCTTTTTAAAAACCCTTGGTTTTTTTCCCTCACTTGTTTTTTAAGCGCTAACTGTTCAACTGTTAGGCTAATAAGCCTGACTATACCATAGGTACATGTTGGAACAGGGGTATCATATTATATTCGTGTTATTAGAATTGATCTTAATGAATTCCACATATAATTTAAATATGAGATAGTACTAGGCCTTATAACATGTAGAACGTTTTAGATTTCTAAAAGATACAATTCTATTTTTGTTTATATTTTAATATTTTGTATTTCAGTTATATGGTATTCTATATCTGTGAGTTATATTATTCAATTAAATTAATTGATTATGTTGTTATATTTATATATTTTTATTCAAGATATATAATTATTAATTATTGATTAAGCCTCAAATTTGAACTCAATGGCGAATGGTAGCTGAGTCGAGTCGAAAACCAGAAAAATTTTTTTTTCACTTTTACTGGGATTCGAACCCGGGTCTTTTACATGAAAGGTCGGCACTTATCCACTGTGCCAACCAGCCGTTAAACTCCTGAGCATTTCATCTTTTTAGACAAATATGGATATATTCATAGCCAAAATTTTGTTCCTATGCTATTTCATTAGAGTAGACCGGATACACGTAATGTGAATGGAGATAAAATAAGGTTGGCATCTTCATGTCAAAAAAAGATAAGTTTATAAGTAAAAATTATCGATGGTTAAATACATCTTAAAATATTATTTAAAAACATTTGGATATTATATAAGAAGGTAAAGTTAGTCGAATGCCCGAATTCGATTATAATTACAAAAGGAAGGTAAATTAAAAAATAAATTTATATAAGAGTATAATAAAATCTTTAAATTAAAAAATAAACTCAAGGAAATTAATAAGATACTATAATATTTAGTATATATACAAATTTATTTAATATTATAATTGATATAAATTGAAATTTAATTATAAAAACATTTTTCAAGCTTTCCTCACTAACTTTTTTTACGTAATACTTAAAGATGCCTTAGCCATCTAAATGGTCGAACTTTGACTGCTCGTCAATCTACTTTTTACATTACAATAGTGCAATTTAAAGTATTAGTCAGATAAAAATATTAATTTTAATTTGGTACATGTAATTTAATAATTTTAATACATGGAATGTTCTTTTTCCTATAACGATTAATTAATTTTTTATTAAAAGTAATTATTTTATACATCTGGATTAAACATAATTAAACTTATTTTCAATTTAATTGTTTTAAAATAATATTATGCAATTAATTTAATAAAACAGCTTTTGCAATATCATGTAAAATAATTCGATATCTTTTATTACCAATTATTATATAAATGTAATAATAACTGAAAATACGTGTTTAAAATAATACAAATTCAACTTCTCATAATCGTGTAAAAAATTAATTTTATATTGTTCCAGTCAACATTAAGAAATTCTTTAACTATACACTTCTTATTTTGCAATTTCAGTTAGAAATTCTTTATTCATTGCTCAATTTCTATTAAAATAGTTAAATATTTAATTAGGAAGAGTTAGTCTAATAAATTTTTATGTAGCATTCTTAATTTATAGGCAATATGTAATAAAATTAAAATTGAATACTAACTAAGAATTGATGAATTTTTTATATTAATAAAGTTCGTTCTTAGAAACCTGACTTCCTGATGAATTATTGTAATATAGATTCTATTTTTGATTTACGCTTATAAGATTATCAACCTACCAATGTTATTGGTGTTAATTGGCTTATTCGGTGTAACATTTAAAGACTCGGTGATTCTATGGTAAATATTGGACACGCATAGTACTAAGTGACTTTATCTATATCGTCAGCTTTCAAAAAATCTATATTCTTAATGGCGTAATTTATCCTTTAAGGACGAAAAGGGAATTAAACACCCTCGTTGTTTTGTTGGGCTTAAATTCGATTCAAAAGTTCTAAGATCCGAACCCTTTGTTTGATCTCGACCGTACGCAATCCCAGCTGTATTTTTATTACTGGTAAGCTGCAGCAAAAAATTTCATGAAAACAGCGTCATTAGTTGTTGAGTCATTTTGATTTATTTTATATGTTTGTTGGTCCTTAGACGGATTGTAGGGTCTAGATTCCGAACCCATATGCCGATTTCAGCCATATATAATCCCCGCCTTACTTTCAGTACTAGTAGTCTAGAGTTCAAAATTCACCAAGATAGCTCCATGTGTTTTTGAGTTATCGTGCTTTTTGGATATATATTCGTTAGTCCATGATGACGATAGGTGTTGCCGTTGTGAAGATGTTATAATTCAAAATTAATAGTTTAAAAAACAACATATCTTTCTTATTTTTGTTAAGAACCCAAATTTCACAATATTTAAACGAAAACCACTCCAATTTTTTTTATTTTAAGTTATATTGTTAATAGATTAACAAATATAATAGTTTATACACAAACACATATAACGGCTGGGTGGCACAGTGGTTCGAATCCCAAAGAAAATGAAAGAACCTTCGAGAATTGTATCTATTAAAAATCTATGACGTTTCTACATGTTATAAGGGCTAGCACTATCTCATGTTTAAATTGTATGTGAATTTCGTTAAGATCAATTCTAATAAAAGACACCTGTTCCAACATGTACAGGCTTATTAGCCTAACGGTTGAACAGTTACCACTTAAAAAAATGTCCATGACGTTCTTAAAGGATTAAAGGATAGGATGCAGCAATGAAAATATATAATTTGGGAAAGCTGACAACACGTATCCTTTAGAAATAGCCATTTGCTCCTACGCGACTACAACATTTATGAGCATTTACCTTAGAAGAGCCAAAAACTTTAATATGCACTTTCAATTTCAATTTTAATTTTCTAATCTTATTACAATCTTATCGAAACTCTAAATATATTCGAATCGTTAATTCAACTTTTTAAACCAATTCCTATTTTCCCCTTTAACAACTTAATTCAAATTAAAACATTTCATTATTTTGAACTTGTTAAACTTTTCCCATCTTATTAATTTTTATTATAAAAAACATTCAATTAAATATAAGCAATTTAAAAAAAAAACAAAAAATTAAAATTTACTTTTTACCACAAAGCTAAACTAAATTGTATGTTATTTTATTTTATATTTAAACTCATCAACTCACCACAATTTAATCATTTAAACATGTTGATATGCAATAGTTATAAAAATTTCATCAAAATAAAGTTTTTATACCCACACTCAATACATTAATGTCTATATACATCTATTTGTGTAATATATATATGTATTTGTAACATATAACTGAAAACTATTAAATTCTTTTAACATTTTTAGTATCATGTACGATAATGATTTTAAAAAAAAAAAAACAAACTTTAACATTGTTAGTATTATTACAAATCCATACTAATAATTTTTAAGTAATTCTGAAGATGTTCAGTTTTAAATTTCAATTTTTTTTTTCTCTTTCACTCCTTCTTTCTCGTTTTCCAATTAACAGGATAACATTGTTATATCTCTAGTTTTGGTTTAGAATCAAATTGTTTTAATGATCAAAACTTTAATTTCATATTTCAACCATAAAAACGTATTTCAGTGCAGTTTTTATTACCTACAATTTATTTTATTTTCCCGCGCAACGAATAAAATAAAAATTATGTTACATTTTCAATTTGTTGCACTAAAACCTCTGACAATTGTATATTATAACAACAACAACACAGTTAGTTATCAACTAACAAGAATTTTAAAAATTTTAAATGAATATATTATAGTATTTACCGTTAATTCAATAACAGTAGATTCAATTAGGTTCAAATAAAATTTTATATATTTAATAATATACTATGCACCCCTGTAAATATGCAAATTAAATATTTTATTAGTTAAAATATTTTAAAATCAACTATATAGCCAAGGGTCTTACAGATGTTATTACAATTTTCGGAGTCCAAATATGTTACTATTGTATTATTTTAAATAAATAATTAATAAAACCAAAAATTAAAATTCTATTTATTTATTTTATATATAACTAGCTAATACCCAGTGCGCGTTGTTGCGCCTTTCAATGGAGGCTCAATTTAAGTTGATGTTATTGCGTAAAGCTTACACAAAAATTACACATGGTGTAAATGTTAATTTTAAAATGTATTAAAGCAATTTTTTTAAAACGATTTTTCCAAGATTATTCTAGTAAATTTTTAAACTTTCTGTAATCAAAGAAGTACTAACTTTACTTTTCGAAATTGGACGTAATTTACTTCCAAAATTTTTTTTGACCAATCGTTTCAATCCATTTTCAAGGTGCTTCACGCATACAAAATTTTGGGTCAACCGTTCAAACCGTTTCTAATTAAGAGTAAAGAAACGAAAAAATCTGTAAAAAGCCACTGTATCTCAATGGATTAGCGGAACTCAACCAAAAATATTTTTAGGCTTTTTTGAGTAATTTTCCTTGAAAAAAAATTCGTTGGCTTGATCGTCGTTTGTTCAGGAATAAAATCTGCTCTTCTTCGGTTGACACGTCAGGTATTTAACCACTATACCAGTTCGTTCAAACCCATGTAAAGTACAATCCTAATCAAAATACAATCTCCTTCTGAAATAATATGAACTCCAATATCATGAAATAAGTTCAAAAATTAAAAGATAAATATGAGTACAATAGACAAACGGTCCATTCTTCAAACTTTAAGAACTACAGAACCTATCATAGATGAACATTTTAAAAATGCAAATAGATGAGAATTTTTGATAATAGAATAAATTTCTTTATTAGAGATGTCTTTAACTGAAGAAGTTTTAATTTAATTCAAATATTTTAAAATTAAAATCAAAAATGTAGTACAGCAGAATGAAAGAATCCTGCCAAATAATATTTTGTTTAAAAAGTTTTATATAAATTCATAGAAACTAGAAACTTTTATGTTGTATGTCGAGGTAAAAATTTTAATTTGTACATATTTTTATAACTTGAAATCTTCTTCTTCTTCTTGTGTTGCATATTCTTTACAGAATGTTAGCGTCATATGATAGTTTGTGTGATTTGTTTGTACCGCTCCCTGTCCCTTGCTGATTCTACCAGTGCACCGATATGCCAGTCCAATTTCTAATATTTCGGAGCCAAGACAGTTGTTTTCTACCAACTCCCCTTCGTCCTTCGATCTTCCCCTGCACGATGAGCTGCAACATCTCGTATTTCGCACTCCTCATTACATGGCCAAGGTATGCTGTTTTTCGACGTTTGACAGTTGTGATTAGTTCTCTTGTCACGTTCATTCTTGAACCTAACCTAAGAACCTCCTCGTTCGAGACACGGTCTACCCATGAAATCTTGAGCATTCTTCAGTATGTCCACATTTCGAATGCTTCAAGCTTGTTCATATCTTTTACTTTTACTGTCCATGCTTCTACACCATATAATAAAACAGACCAGACATAACATTTAACAAAACGTATCCGCAATTTCATGCTGAGGTTCCTTCTGCAGAAAAGCTCCTTATATTTAAGAAATGCCTTCCTGGCCATTTCAATTCGGCACTTTATTTCTCCATTACAACTCCAGTCTTCGTTTAGCCAGCATCCAAGGTACTTGAAAGTGGACACTTTTTCGATTTGACTGTTGTTAATTGTAATAGTCGCACCAGGATATGGTTTTCTATTTCTGCTGACTATCATAAATTTCGTTTTTTGAGTGTTGATGTTAAGCCCAAAATTGTACTGTAGTGGTTGACTCTATCTACTATATGTTGTAAATCGATAATATTATCAGCTATTAACGTCGTATCGTCAGCATATCTTATATTATTTAAAAACGTGCCGTTTACTTTTATGCCTACTTCCACATCAGATAGTGCCTCTACGAAGATAGTTTTCGCATATAAGTTGAAGAGCATTGGTGACAAAATACAGCCCTTACAGGAAATCTTAACTATTCGTAATTAGATGGCAGAACAGATTTACAGTTATAAAAAATTCCTAAATTATCCACCAATATTTAAATATACAATTATAATTTAAATTCTAGAAACTCGTTCCTATGTATGATTTTTTTGGTCTACACTTGGTATCTTTTCGATGTTATTTTCATATATAACGATTATAAAAATACATATTTTCAAGGACATATACACGTATATGTAATTTATTTAACCAAAAAGCATATTTTAATATGAACCAGCTGGCTTATATATGGTTAATCCTTTATCTTGTATATCTTGTATAAAATATTAAATTCTACTAAAATGCAATTCTATAAATATCATCATAAAACCATCGTTGTCACGTTCTCTTATTTAGTTGTCTTATTAAGAAACGAACATATTATTATGCATGAACTATGAATATACGTTTGTATATATGTGACATTTACATTATGTATAAATATGGACATATACATAACGAGATAAAATAAAAATTATATACGTGTTAAGATTTTTAAGGTAAAGTTAATTAGTTGACCGTATTCAGTTAAAAAAAATTATTAAAAAAATACCAAAACAGTGTTGCCAACCAACACAATTATAACTTAAAAACTCACAATTGTGACAATTCTTTAAACACAGGTCCGAAACAAAACGATATTGGAGCAAAATTCAATTGTTTTTTAACATTTTCATTTCTCCGGAGGAAAAGAATTAAAATTTGGAAATTTGATTTTGAAGGTTCTAGTCCTCGTTTTTTGAGACCCAGGGTTCGGGCCGACTTGATTTAAAAAGCCTAGTCACTGGTTTTACAATAGACACTAAAGTCGCACTAAAATCTGTGAGGCCTTTTTTTTTGGGCGGACCGAGTCGAACTTCTTTAATTTTTCTAACTGTATTTAGGTTCTACTAATATCTGTGATCACCTTTTTTAAAATATGTCAATCCGGCTAATGGGTCCCGAGAAACGGTTTTTTTTTTGTTTTTTTTTATCAAAAGTTGTAAAAACATAAGGAACTTTGGTTTTTGTGATTTTTTGATTCTTTAACTAAGATTTTTGAAAAACTTGTGAATTGGTATGCCTCTTCCTTAAATTGAATGTGATGATACTGCACATGTTTTTAAGTTTAATAAACTTAAAGCGATGTCAACCACACTGTATATAATTTGGGAAGCCTTGGGAAGCTATCTCGAACTATATTAGAATAGAAAAATATATTTAGTGAAATATTACCAACATTTTTAATTTAAATATTCAATTTCTAAACTATAGAGACATTGGTAACACTCTTCTATTTAATTATATACATATGTAGTTTTCATTACTGTTAAATTATTCTATATCTATTACTATTTATAAACTACAGACCACCTTCTGAATTTATAAACAACTATTTAACAACATTAAAAGAAGCCAACAATGTTAATCCATATAATCATTAAGGACGTACAAATATATTCTGTAAAAAAAATGGTGACCCTAACATCTTTTAATCTAACAAATAAAGAGAGATTTTTAATTCTATTAATATTATTCATATAAAGTTTTTATACATGTATAAATGTATATATAATTATGTATATATTCATAAAAAAGTATTAGTTTTTGGTAAAAAATTTATTAATATTAAAATATTCTTTCTACAATATTAAATCTCATATTGGATTTTTAAATACAACGGTTTAAGTTTTGGACAGTTCCTTAAGATTTAGCTCTGCCCCCCTAAATTAGCAATAGTGTTTCGATGTCAACTGAAACTTATTTAAATTTGGGTGTATGCTTAGTGTGATAGAAGAATATTTAATGGGTTTATATTAATTGAAACAGAATATTAAGATTATTTTAATTCTAAAAATCTTGCTCTCCTCGTCCGCCTTCTTTTCTCCATTTCTTCCTTCCTTGCAGAATCTTTTTCGTTAAGTCCAACTCAAGCATAAAATTACACCTGTGTTTTGGCAAAATTTCAGACACCCAGCTTTAATAGGTGTAGAGTAATGCTCATATAAAAGAAGGAGTTGTGTGGCAGCTACTCGAACTCACTGCAACAGACCAACCAAATTTTGCAGAAACTTTGGCCATAAAGCTAAACTACTTTTCCCAAAATTTCAGACTAGTAGCTGTTATAGGTACAGAGAAATACTCATATAAAAAAAGAAGTTGTATGGCAGCCACCCGAACCCATGGACCAAAATGGCTGGATTTAAATAGCGATGACGGCTATTGCAAAAAAACGAATTTGCGAAAATTTCGAGATCCTAGCTCCTTTAGTTTTTGAGTTATCGTGCGGACGGACGGACGGACGGACATACATAGCTAAATCGATTTTTTTTTCGATTCTGATCCGATCCATACACTTGAGTCTATATCTACCCCCCCTCCTTCTCTGCGTAACAAACGTAATGGCAAATTTATTATACCCTTTGCCTATATCATACGAGTCATACGGGTATAAAGATGGAAATTTATTTAATAAGGACAAAGTCAAATGGACAAATATATTTATATAAAGGTTAGGCTTTGAGGCAAAAGAGTTGGAAGGAAAATAGGATAAAATGGGAGAGTTGAGAGGTGGATTCAAAATGAACTTATACATAGGTTCACTTTTGAACGTTCCATCTGAAGCTATTTCGCATCCAGATTTTAAGAGCTAAGAGGAATTAATCCTTTCGCAAACTTGCCATTTGGAATTCTTATATTCAATATTTTAGAATATGCTTTAATTTTATATTTGTCCAGCAGTTTCGGATGTAATAACTTTAATAGTTTTAACTCGAACGCATTTAGACGACATTCTGTCTTTCACTCTGTAGTTGTTCTGCCGACAATCTTTCATAAATTGAGATCCTTTTTTTTTTGAGTTGTTATACGGGCAGATAGCCGCCGGGCTTACATAGCTAGACAGATTTCCTTTTCGTTTTTTATCCGGTCCGTATATTTGAATCTATATCTACTCCTTACCCTCCAACCCTCCACAAACGATATGACAAATATAATACACTTTTTGAACAAACCTTCATACGATTATAAGAACATACATGATTAATGAAAACCACTCTCATGACTTTCAAGTATCACTACCAAATCATTCTTCAAAACCTTCCCTCCCTCATATAATAAATATCATCAGAGTCACAATGTAAAATAGATATTTTCAATTTATTCTGATAAAAATCCGTTGACATAATCTTTTATAAGTAAAAACAAAAACATGTGTCCCAACTCTTTAAAATTTTATTTAAATTTCCATTTGCTCCCTTTCCGCTATCTGGAAAATTTTAATTAGTTCCAATTACATTTGCATCCTATTTTCACTTGCCAAAAAAATAAAATAAAAAATATTTTGTTTTTTTTTAATAGTAAATCTACTCAATGTTAATTTAGTCCTAGATCCCTATTTTGGAAAAAAAAATAAAGTAAAATAAAAGAAAAAGGAAACTAACTATAAATATCCTTTAAGGACAACATCAGTAGCATAGACTTTTACAACTTTAATGACAGCGAAAACAAACGTTGAAAAAAACAAAAGGATAAAACAAAAGCTAAGGAAAAAGAGAGTCATAAATAATTGCCTACCTTTTTGTCATTTAAATCTGGACATTTGTCATGTCGATTTTCAGTTGCAAAGACAACTTTTTTTTTTGGCTAAATACCAAAATCGGCTCTTATTTTTTTCTGTTTTTTTGTTTTGTTTGTTTGTTTGTTTTTTACCTAAAGTGCTATCAAATCGGAAAAAACATTTCAATGTTTTTTGTAATTTTTTTTGGCAGCAAGTAAAAAGCCTCCAAGAAAAAAGTCCCAATTTTAAGAAATTTTTTCATTTCAAGTAAGTCCCAAAATCCAATTTAAAAGTTGAGTTTCGGGTAGAAGGTTCCATTATATTAAGCACTACATGTTCGTCACTTAATATATAGTAAATAAAGATAAAAGGGGTTTAAAGTTAAGAATCCAATAAATAGTTTAGCAGAGATTGAAGGTGGCAAGCCTCATTTTATGGAATACCAGAATTCCGTAAAAAAACCATAGTTGTTTTATATTTTAAATAAAAAGTTAAACAACAGCCTTTTAAAGAATCAATTGAATCTAACTGTCATATGCACCTTATAAAAATACTTTTGGATTTCCTTAATATTTCTTTAAATTTTTTAAGGACCTTTTTCATTTAAAAAAGTCGTCAAAATGTAGATTTTATGAAAGTCCCAATTACTAAAAAAGATTCTTTTTAATTTTGTGAACTTTTTTCCATACACAAAAAATCCTCAAAGATTTGAACGTATTTTGGGAACTTTATTCTTTTGGGACTTTTTTCATACAGCCATTTTATTCTTGAATATGGCACCAAACTTTTACCGGTTTATCTTAATTTCTTGATAGCTTGATTCTTTTTTTCCATCATTTTAAGTATAAGTTATTAGACTTTTCCTTTGCTTCAGAACAGAGAAGCATACAATCGGGAACATAGAGAGGATTTGTTCAATTACTAGCCTACATTTGTATGTAAATTGAATGAGTAAAAAAAAATAATCAAAACTTTTAAAACAAAATCCTTTGGACATTATAAAGTTTCTACTTAAGTTTAAAGTTAAATAGATATGAATCAAAGAAATGTTTTGTTTATTTGAGAGTTAATTTATTTGTTGTCCAACTTTTCTTATTACTTTTTAAATTTACAATTTAGATTTGTCAGTTGAATTTCGTTTTTGGATAAAGATGGCGTAATTAAAAGGACATCACTTTGCGTAAAAATTAAATAAACTTTGTTAGTGAGGAATCATCTAAAAAAGGATCTAATAATTGCCTCCTACTTGTATAATCAGTGGTTGTTATTTTAAACGACACGTAAAACTGTAGAAGAGGCATATTAGCTTTGGTGTGGTACCTACCTACCAAAAGAAAATAAGTTAGGTATTGAAATGTAAATATATTCCTCATTAATGTGACCTCCTTTCGGACCGCCCGTTTGCTGAAAAAGCATATTTAAGCTCTTGTTCCTATCGAATATGGGTCTATTACGAAGTGTTTAATTCCAATCCAGGTTTTAAAATCTTCCTTTTAAAATACTCTTTAAAAAGACCAATACAGCCTTACACTAATGAAAGCAACCGGTAATTTTTAGAAATACTGAATTTTAAGCAAGGTCAGAATCTTAATAAACAGAATTTTAACTGGTAAGATTTGAAAAAATCTGATTTTTAAAAAAACTGTGCTGCGCTAGTTAAAATTTGTATTTGCCAATTAAGTACGGTATTAACAAACATGTACTACGGTTGATTTGAATTTAAGCCTAAATATCCAGGGCAATATTTGTTTATAAGATAAAACCTGGCCATTGAATGTTAAGTATACAAATATTTTAAACCAATCATTTGATTAATTTTCGGACTATAGCCTGTTAATAATAGAATCAGAAGTACAGTTATAATAACGACCTTAATATTATCTCCAATTATTTGACTATCCATATTAACTTTAAAAAAAACTTTGAGTCTATTATTTTAATTACAATGCGTAAAAGAGAAAAAAAAAATTAAAATTTATAAAAAACTTTTTTTTAAATTTATAACCTAAATTCCCTCTGAGTTCATTTTTGTTTTTAATCACATTTTAATTATGTTTAACATTTCAATTAATTATCTCAAGAATTATGTTACAAATCTTTGTTTTATCTTTATCCTATTTTTTAAAAAGAGATTTGCAGCTTTAAAATAAAAAAAAAAAATATAGTTATCTCTGTCTTCAAAAAACTTTACTATTTCAACCTATTCAAATTTCAACGAATTCCGATAAGTTTTTTTTTTATAAATGACTTTTTTTAAAAATAAAACTTAATATGAAAGTTTGTGCAAAAAGAGAGAGACAAAATTAATTTAAAAATTAAATGCAAAGTCGGAAATAAAATTAAATAATTTAAATTTGCATTCAAGTAGCTGTTCCTTTAAAACTTGCAAAATACAAAATGAAACTCTTAATTAAGGTAAAAGAACTTTAATGAAATAATATAAAATGTCCGTTCGAAAGAAATATTCAATTTATACTAGTGCGCCATCTAGCATTTTATGAATGAAATTTTTCAAAATGTTTCCGACCTGATTGTCCGTTGTACAAAGTGTCTTCAACTCGATTATACGTAAGAGATGCGCTAAAAGGTGAAGGGTTTCAAAGAGCCCCCCTGCAATTTCTATTTTATTTTAGCCCTTCTTTGTTTTAATATTTATGTTAGTTAACAACAGACAGCCAAGTTTGGGCAATCGGTTTGGATACTGTTATGATATAACCTAATTGTATTCAGTTGACCTTGGATTCATTTGCCAAAGTATCCTGACTGTAAATGAACATTTCACTAGAAATTATTGATCAAATTGTACACCATAATCAACCCCACAACTCTGTTCAAATATTTAAACATCTTAGAATACTCATTTAAAACTGTAATCAATAACAAGTATATTAGAAAACGAGGAAGAAAGTGGAGCAAACACTGTCACATCTTGAAATTGATAAAACAAATTTTTTTAAAAGACTTTAATCATTAAACTTACCTATAGAACATGAGTTATGCATATAAAAATAATGGACTAGTGAACGTACACTCATACAGCGTCTTTTTACAGTGTCACAATCGCAATAGTAAATTCAGTGTTCAGTTCCAATACCAGTCTATGTGGTCCAGTGTAGTCAAGTGTCAGATGTAGTCAAGTCTATGTAATCAAACAGAGCTGTATAACAACTGAGTAAAATAGTACTTAAGTACAGTTGTAAATACCATTACCTAATCCTGAATGCAATTATTTGCTAAATACTTCAATATTTGGAAAATAATTGAATTCTTGATACTTAAGTATTCTCAATTACTCGAAATACTTAGGTATCAAAAAATAATTAGAAAAGTAATTCAACTCAAAATTTAATTACTTTATATGAATTACAAGAATATTTACTTGATTCATTTACTTATACATACTTGAATTTGATAAGTATCGAAAACTAAGCAATACTGGTACTCCAGAATGTAATGAGTACCAAACATTAGTACTGGTAATTCTACTAGTACTTGAAATATACACGTTTGATATAAAATAAAAAAAGTATATCTTTATTAGTTTCTCAAAAGCAGGGTTTTCCTGTAAATTTAAGAGTAAGATTTTTTTAAGTATATTTTTCTTAAGTCATATTTTTTTTTTATTCCGAATTTAATTTTATATTAAATTTATTTCGAAGGATGCATTAAGGTTAAATAAAAATTGTCGAATTCTTTTAAAAAGAATCTCTAAAGATAAATATTTTATTGTCCTTCAAAATTAAATTTTCTTCTTCAAAGAGTTCTTTTCTAAACTTAAATATCCTTCTATATAAGCATTCAGTGCTGCAGCACTTATTTTAATTGTTGCTAGGATTTTGAAAATCAAAAACAACCAACAAAATAATTTTCTTCTGCAGAACTTAAAGTGAAGCAGAAGAAAACAGAAATTATAAGCTGGTTGATTATGTTTTTAGAAAAAAAATTCAAGATGATACTCTTCTTTATACTCGTTTGTACGATACTTACGAGTATTCAATACATTACTTCTTCGTTTATAATGTATCAAATTAATCAGAACAGATATAAATCTAAGTGTATGGCTCGGAGCAAAAACTGAAATTAAATCTATTTAGCTATGTCAGTTAGTACAATACCTCGAAAATAAAAACAGTTCATACATTAGCCGAAGCTTTTGTTAAACTATTTGTGGGAGCTTCGTCGAAATTTATAAGAATAGAAGATTCAAATTAAATAAAGCTAGATTAGGAGATTTGAAATAGATAAGACTAAGAGGTTAAATATTAAATCGGACAACAAGTTTTATGCCGGGGCTATTGGGTTAATGTAAATTTAAAAACTATTTTAACTTTTGCTGGTGACTTCCCTTCAACTCTTAGGGCCAGTGCAAATATCAACTCTTAAAAACATAAGACCAAAATATGCTTCTTAGCGTAAAATCTGAATAATATTAGAAAAGCGATTGTATTTTATATTGCCGTTAATAATAATACATTCACACGGTTATCTGAAAGTTGACAAGGGAAACTATACATTCTTACTCGTTTTTTTCTACGTTTTGACCCATTTTTTCTTTCTTAATTGTTAACTAAATGGCAACTTATTATGATCAGAGCACATCTTAATAATAAACTTAAACTATAAAAAACGAAGACGAATAATAGGGGCAATTAGTTTATTATATTATATAAAATAAATTAGTGATCCTATTTCTTTTTCCCTTATTTGTAAATATTGTAAATATTACGTTAATGTCTTTAGACTTATTCAGATATTCGGGACAAAGGAAATTCTTTGAAATCATCCAATTAGTGTAGGTAAGTATAAATTTAAATTCTAACTCTTAAAATAGGTATAAGATACACGGAAAAATCTTTAGCCTTTCAATTATGAATTGATAAATGATGAATATAATTATTATTATTTATTGTATACTAATTGAATGAAATTATACAAATTCAAAGAATTATAACAAGGTAAAAATAAAGGTATGCTATTTTTTAGTAAAATAATCTTCAATATAAAATGTGCTAGTAATGAACTTAAAGAAAAAGATAACTGATTGCTATATATATTTTAAATTTAAAAATATGAAATAAGGTTCTGTATTTGAATTGAACCAAGAATTTCTAGAAGGAAGTCTGTATTCTAAGCACTGCATACCCCAAAAATACAAAGAAGCTGAATTTTTTTCCGGATGCTACTCATTTGAGGAGCATAGGGTTTTCACAAAGTCTTTGTCACTAATTATTGTTAGTGTTTGCTTAGAGTTAAAACAAAGAACAAAAGTTTTTATCAGAATATCTATCGTTACAGTCATTCCAATTTCTCTACAGCGCATCATCGAGCCAAACTTACCCCCAAAGATATAGATTCAGCTTTGCTGGTCTTATTCTTTCACAACTTTCCAAGACCAATTCTTTCATAGGGCTTCCCAACATCTCCGTCTCGAGGCTTTAATTTATACTTTTGCTAATGTTTCCTATTAGCATATAGGACAAGAAGGAAAGTTTCGCCTTCATGCCGCATTCGCTGCATTCACTTATTGTAATGGTTTAAAGAATTCTATTTGCTTCGTTCTAAGATGTTACCGACCTTAAATTTTTTTTTTAAATGAAATAATAATTGATTTTTAAACATTTTAATTTGCAATTCTAATAAAATTTTAAATAAACCCTTGAGGTATACATTTGAGGAAAAACAAAACACTGTAAAAATGCAAAAATAGAATGCAAAAATAAATAAATTCTCTTTTTCTTGGCTGTAGTTTCTCTTATTTATATTCCTATTGTATATTAAGTTTTTAGTACATTTTCAAAAAATTTTGTGAAAATGTGCGTATATAGTTTCACTCTGTCCGTCCGTCCGTCTGTCCGTATGTTTACAAAAACTTTTACATCGTTTGAAATAGAGAAAAGAAATTTTAACCATGAGTAGGTATTACAAAAAAAATAATATCGTAGAAGAATTTTTTTCTGTAGCACCACCCGTTACGGAGCTGCAGCCCCCCAAAGTTGGGAAAAGCCCTATATTCAAATTGTTATAACAAGAGTTCTATTAGGTGTATTTTCAATCTGAAAACGGCAAAACATAGCTGGTTTTAACTTTATAAATTTTTAAAAGACAAATGTTTAGGGTTGCCATACGGTACTAAAATTTACCATTATGTAAAACTCATTTTTTGCATAATTTTTGGCCACACATATTTTCTGAACGGACCAAGCTAGGGTCTTGAAATTGGGAGTAGTTAGATCCTCAGAAATAAGTAGAAGTCGGTTAACTAAATTTTTTTGTCACTTCCCCTGTTTTGCAGCTATAAACCTGTAACTTGAATACTTGAATACCTGTTAAAATTTTTTTTTTGTGACTTACAAAATTGAAAGCTCTTTAATTATATTTCAACATGTGTCAAGGTTTTTCTTAATTTTGAAGGGTGACGAAGTTACAGCCACCGCACCAACGTATATTAGTCACCAACGTATATATTTCTTAAATTAAACGTTAACATTGAAGCTTTAACATTATATTCCGATAAAATACTCAGTATGAAACACTATATTATTTTGAAAATGTGCTTTTTTAAAAACCCTTGGTTTTTTTCATCACTTGTTATTTTTAAAGCCCGATTACATTTTAATATTCTTTAGGTTTTTTTTTGTTTTTTTTTTTTTGAAACATCCGAAATAAAACGAAATATCCATACAAAATTTTATTTTATTCTATACGTATCTTCCTACCACCCGCTTTACATCAGACCAATTTTTAAAAATCTAAATACTCTTGTAAAATCATTGTTTACCTAACCATCATTTTTAAATTCTGAACACATTACACATCCATAAATAGTTATTTACACACATATGCATGTCTTATATATATATTTGCATCCTCTTTTGTTTTACAAAAAAATATATACATACTCGTTTATATAAAAATTGAGATGATGATCATCCATAAAGGAAATTTAAATTTTTTTTAATTCAAAATTTTTTGTGCCCTTTCAAGTGAAAACAAAAATAAATTGGCTTCAATGAAAATTTTTATAAAAGATGAATAAAAACTAAATATTGTACTGCATAAAGAGTACTGCACATTGAATGCATTTAACTAATGTTCATTTTTTAAAAAAAAAAATTAGATATTCAAATTTTAACTCTTTATTTAAAATCATGTTATTTATTTATTTTCAGAATAAGTAACTTTTAAATTAAAACGTACAATTTTCAAAGTACCTATAGACAGAAAATCGCCTGAGATCTATTTAATAATAATCATAAAATCAAGAAAAAAAGGAAATTTGTTTTACTCTGTACACATCCCTAAAGTAAAGATTTAATATTGAAATGTCAAATTTGTTCGACATATCAATATTTTTTTATTTTATATAGTTTGTTTGTTTTCTTTCCTTTTCTAGTACTTTAAGGATTATAGGGCTTTCATTAAACAAATTAGTCCTGACATCAGTTTCAATAATAGTTATACTCATCCAGTCGTTGATGTCTCGGCTGTAGCTATTGTATAAAATTATTATGAATACCCAAATGCTACATTTTGAACGCTATCCATTATCTTACACAAGATTTATATATCTTTTTATAAAATCGAATATCGAATATAATATTACGATATAAAGTTTTATGATATACAATTTTTACGATATTTTTTTTTTTAATATATGATCTGGTCACCATTTGAACCCCAAACCCTACACTTGAAGAATCAGCGTCTTACAACTATATATAAGAAATGTCAAAAAAACGACAAGAAACGTCATTTTACATATTACTTACAGAAACTTTAATCTAGGCACTAATAGAAAGCGTAATATAGTTAATAATCAAAAACATATTATTAATTTAAATCTCAACGTCAACGATTTCAATAAATACTAAAAAGTATTACTCTTAATTTGACAAGCATTAACAAAATTAATAGGGACATTGCAAGCCACATAAACCCTTCATATTCCTTAATAACGCATCACCATTTTTTAGTTGAATTAAGCCCAATATGGAAAAGCGGTAAAATAACAAGGAAATGTCAACACTTTTCTTTGGTAGTGAAACCTTAGCTGACTACAAACAACATCATAAAAAACCTCCAAGTATTCGCGAATAAATGCCAAAGAATTATATCACGGCCGACTTAACAACACAATTTGAGTAAACCATCAACTAACATAACAAGAATGGCCCTAAAATGGACCCCGCAAGGTAGTAGAAGACGTCGAAAAGCCAAGGCTGAACTAGCAAGATACGGGAAAACTTGGGAGCAGATTAAGTTGTTGTCGAACGATCGGGTCCAATGGAAGCAAATGGATGCCCTATGCTCCCACGAGGAGTAACATGAAAAAAATTTTTAGTAATGTGCAGTTTAAAAAATACAATTGAATGGAACATATGAGTTCTATTATTTAGGAGCTAAAACAAAGTAATTATTTAAATATTTATTAACTCTAAATAAGTTATTAATAATTAAAAATTGGCATTTCATATATTTCTATACTTTGAATCTAAAATATAAAATCTTGAATACAAAGTAAACATAAGTTCTTGGCTAACTCCTACTCTATCCTAAAATTTAAAGTGTATTAATCAAATTGTTTCATAATATTTTTTTAATAGAAGTTTTCAATTACTTGACCAAATTTTTACCTTAATACCGATTACATTGAGTTTTTATTTTGTAATTTACGATTTATGAAAACAAAAGAAACTCAAAGATGTTTAAAATGCTCAGAATGAACTAATAAGTTGTTTTTATATGTGAATATATGTTAATATTTTGTATTTAAAAGTTTAAATTATGTATTGTTCCAAATGTTGTTGTTGTTGTTCTTTATATACTCTAGTATTTTTCATAAACATGTTCATTTATTATAATACAAATAAAAAAAAATTGAATTTTTTACATACATATTTGCTATATGATCTATAATAGAAGTGACCATACTAGATAAACTATATTGACCATTATATCGTAACCTTTTGAAATTAAAACTTTTAGAATAAAATTAATATGAATGTAGTATTTAATTGAAGCAGTTAAATAAATCTTCCATATGACCATGTTACAAATTTTTTCATATCAAAAGACTTTAATAAAACAGATTATATAAAACATGTTCTATATGATTCCTTGCATACTTGTTCTAAAATAACTATAAATAAATAATTACAGTAATAAAATAATAATAAAACTCAATTAATAAATATTGTTCAGTTATTTTGATTTTCCATCGTTTACAGGACTTTCACTGAACTTGAGGAATTGGTGATTTTAAAAATGGAATAAATTGGTAACTACATTATACAATCAGTAGCGGTTTTTTATGCAAAAATTACAGTTATTTAATAAAAACAGTGAAAAATATCAATAGTTTTTGGATATTATAAACTGTAAACTGTAATAAAAGTTTGGATCTTATTATTAAAGCCTAAAAACTCAGCTAGAACTTAAACGAAGTATTTCATATCTACTATGTTGTACAAGGGCGAAAATGTTGTTATTTTTTCTGAAAAGCTTACAAATTAATTTTGAAGGCAGTTATCTAGAGAACCGTAGAAATAGGCGCCTCTTTTTCATACAATTTTTTGTTCGTCTCGAAATGCCGAATCACCTATTTAAAAGTAGACCATGGAGTTGGACACCCCCTGTACAATACACAGTTCACAGGGTACAATATTTAGGGTACAAGATTCTTAAGAGTAAACAAATTTAAAAAAGAGATTTTTGGCTTTTCTGAGATTAAAAAATTAAATTTATTATGAGATAACGGTATTTGATTGTGTTCTCATTAGTACCCCATTCCCATCATATTTCAAAACTGCTTTCAAAACTTTCTTCACCTGGAACATCATTTGAAATATATTCCAAAAAATTAAAAATTTAATCAATAGAGAATATTAAAATTTCCATTTTACAAAATCTTTGTTACTAGTCTATAAACAGGACTTAGATTAAAATTATGAAAACTAAAAAAACATATTTAAATTTCATTTAAGTCATATCTTGGAAACTAGAACATACCTATCATAGCTCCCACAAACAAAATTTATCTACTCATAATTATTTATGTAGTGGTATACAGCGGTGCATCTAATTAGGAAACACCTTGTAAATATATTAAAAAATCCATTACAAATGGTCACCTTATTCCCTATACTTTTTAAATAATATACTTGAATGTATGAGAGATATCCTTATTTTTTGTTTTAATTTTATTATAAGATAGTTTTAATTTTTTTTTTTTTGTTTGTTTTTTTTTTTTGTATTTTTCATCCTAAATTTTCTTAGGGATATTCTTTGAAGAGGAAAACAATAAAAGAGCATTCAAGTGTTGAAACACTCTATTCACTCTAAATTTTGTTTTTTGTTTTTGTTTTTTTTTTCTACTTAGGTATTATAAAGATACTTGCAAAGTTATTTTACAAAAACAAAAAACAAAATAAAAAATCACGAAATACAATAATATATACATTACATACATATATTAATATTAAGATAATATATATACATATTATATAAATATATATATATACAAAATAAATTTATATTATAAATTCAATGAAGAAAAGGGCTTCAATATTATTTTTAAATCAAGAGTGAATACATATAACTATTATAATATATATAGGATATTTATAGGGTAAATATTATATTGTATATGTATATAGGGTAAATCTTATTAAGTGTTTGTATGTATATGTTAAAAAATTTTCAAATAAAAAAGACAAAAGGAAAAACAAAAAAAAAAACTAAAAACATTGGCAAAGTGGCAAGGTTTGAATATAAATTGGTAGATTTTGTGCTTCAATTCCTTGCTAAGAGCCCCAACAAGGATCCCTTTTGTTTATTTGCTGTTATTTTTGTTGTTTGTGTTGTGTTATATTGTATATGTATATGTATATGTTTGCATATATTTTTTACAATGTGAAAATTTGTGTTGTGTTCCTAGAATTTTCTATTCATTATTTCGATTTTTTTATACTATTGTTGTTTATATTACATTTTGTTTATCTTTAAATAGCCTCTTAGTAACAATGTATATATACATTATTCTGTTTCTATGTTTTTTAAGACAACAATGTATTGATAAATGTATTATATTATAATGTTTGTGTTCTGTTAAAGAGAATTATTGAAGAAAAATACTATGTTTTTTTTTTATTTAATTTTTTTATAATTTTACTTTGTAATAAACTCAAATGATCTTTTACCCATCAAAAATGGGTCTGTTTTTTTAAACTATGATGGTTTTTTTTAAGCAATGGTTTTTTAGTTTATTCATGAATTTTCATTGTTTTGGAACATAAAGTATATATATATATATATATTTTCTAAGAAATTAATTTGATTTTTTTTGAAATAGTATTTAAAACTCAATTTAAATTTTTAGAATATCGGAACTAATACAATTTATAGAATTAAATCAAATTAATCTATAAGTAGTTAAAGTTTAAATGTATACACTTCATTATCTGTTTAAGGAGTGCATATTAAAATTTATTTTAAGTTTTTTAATTCAGGCCAGTATACTGCAGTGTGTACTAAGGTTGGGTGTCCTTCCATTGAGGGGACACAAAATATCGTAATAACGTTATCACATAATGGTACTTTATATCTCCAAGTTTTCGAATATATATGTCACTAGGCACCATCTAGTGGTCGAAAAATGCATTACAAAATTTTCATAATTTTTTGTAGTATTTTATGTAAAAAATCATATTTTTGACCTAAGACAATATACAGGCACTAAATTATTATAGTTATGTAAGACTCAATATTTGCTTTAATACACACCTTGTATCATCTAAATCAACGGAAGAATATCCCAAAGGTTTTATTAAGTTCTTACTAAATATTGTTAATTAATTTTTTTTATATTAAGAGGACAGCGAAAAGCTTTGGAAGCCCCCCATTGCAATTGTGCAACGTTGTTTGGGCTGTGCGCGTCAGAAAAGAATTTAAATTTAACTGGCATAGTCACATTGGCTCAAGATGCAAGTAAAAAATTTAAAAAAAATTCAATTTATCTATAATTCTCAGATCCTAAATATTGTTCTCCAATAAGTTTAAGTCTATAGTTTCAATTGCAAAAAAATAAAGAAATAGTGAAACAAGTTCTAAACGGTAAATACGGTGAACTCTACAACAGTGAGTCAATCCCACTGAAATCGACCTACAATACCCTACAATCGACCATGTATTAAAGGTTCTTTCTTCAAATTTCTTCACATCTTCAAATTTTGAAGGCTTTATCCTTATTAATGTGTTCATCACAGAGCTCATTCAGACACTTCCATAATTTAAACTAATAATCCAATTTGCCCCTATTTCTGCCTGCCTTTTATATTTTGTAATCTACTGTATAAATTTAATCAAAATTGATAAATAATTCTGCGAACAAACCGACTTACATCTGAAGATTAAATGAGAACGTTATGCGGCGCAAGAATTTACACACATGTTCATATATTACCTGCTTGGTTACAGACGTTATAAGAAAACAATTTTAAAGCCTCTGAACCAAAGTAGCTTAGCCCTTTGTCTTTTTTGCATAAATCCGAGCCATAAACTGAACCTAAGCCATTTTCTTATTTTTTTTTAATACGAAAGTGGCTTAGAAATTGTGGCCCACATTTATTTCCGTCAGATACGTTAGATATGTAGGATATGGAAAGTATTCGTGGAAATTATACTTGTACATTATTAAACTAATATTATTAAAATAGCCAAAGGACTTTAAAATGTACCTTAAATTATAATAAGAAAAATATTTATTATACACCTTCTGCCTTATATGCACAATTGTTTTGAAAAATATATTTTTGTTGCACAATTCTTTAATACCTTAACAAAAACTGTTTATGTATTAGTGTAGTGTCTCTCATTCAATGTTAAATGTATTGAAAATTTCTTTTGTTTTTTAAAAACAGTTTTTAATTTTTTGTTTTTGTCAAAAACAAACAGGAAGAAATGAATTACAAGGAATATTTCCTCTTCAAAATCCAATTTCATTCCAAATTTTATTTTTTTTTTACTTTTGTTGTTTTATTTTCTATTGCTGTTGTTGCAATATACTTTCAACATTTTCTTTTTTTTTATAAAAGAAAATATTATTTTTCTGTAAGTTTTCAAGTACCATTAGATTCAACTTGCATTTTATATAAAGTAACAACAATATCATAATAACATATACAACAATGTTGATAATATCAATTTTTAAAAATACATTGTTTGTTAGAAAAATTTTATACAATATTATGTAATAGTATATGTAGTGAGTGCAGCACATTATCATCGAACTTTAACCGAAACAAACTAAGTAGGAAAAAAAATGTTAAAATAAAATTTTTGATTCTTCTGTAAGGTATAGATATAAACAAATATGAAATAAAACCAAGGGGTTTTTTAAGAAAGGACATTTCCAAAATTTTACGTTGCTGTACTCTAAGTTTCGGGTTAAAAGTTCACCAAATTTGCTTTTTACGCAAATTTGAAATAATGCGACTTAAATATATTAATCGATTCCCTTTATACGCGATCGAATTTGAATTACGCGATTTAAAAAAATATGATTAAATTCCAATTTAACCGATTTAAAATTCCACAAAATCTGATTTTTCTTAATAACATTTACATAGTTTCTTTGACTAACTATGGTGAAAAATAAGAAGAACTTATGAAAATCAAAACGCAAAGATCAATAGTGTATACATAATATTAAAACGTAGAAATAAATTCAAGATGGGCTGTAAAAGTTACTCTTCTTGCATAATTTGGTTTGTATTGTAAAATACTGTTATTTTATATGGGATCTCCTCCTGATCCAATTCAGTCCTTCTGCGAAACCATTCTATATTTTGTCAAAAAAAGCATTCACAGCAATTTTAAATAAAATTGGTTGAGATTTTAATTAATTATTGCAACTTGACATTCCCTAAACTCCTGAAAGCTTTAGACCGCATGATAATACAATCAATTTATAAAGGCTATTCTTCATAGATACCCACAAATGGTCAATGTAGTTTGTTAGAATTCGAGATTTCTAGAAAAGTCTGGTGTATTTTTATTGGATCTCCCAATCCCGTGGATCGATTTAGCACATCTACGAAAAAAATCCCTCTAAAATAAATTTTTTTCATTTTCGCCCTTACCTTACTTTTGACCAATAAAGCATTTATATCAAATTTCAACAAAATCAGTTGAAAATTACCCGAGAGTCGTGTTAACAAACAAACATACGACAGCTAATTATTTGTTTATTATTCTTTTGTTAGTTACAGGTCAAAAATGTAATCATTTTTTATTTCATATTTAAATTAAAATGTTTAATGTTAGTGATCTAATTTTTGATGCTTTAAAACAGCTGTCAAATAAAACTTCGCCGAAAATTGAAATTACAAGTGTTTGAAACGAGCATTATACTCCACAGTAAAAAAAAGCTGCACGTTTGAAATTTTGTCAAAAGTATTTGGTATTTGGTTCGAACAATACAACTTATTTTTTTCTTTTATATGAAACTCAAAGTCCAATAAGTTGTTTTTTTTTAAATTTGCATAATTAATTTTACAGTAATTAACCTTCCTCATTTTCAAGGATCTAATTCCCACCAAATTTTTAAATTTCTAACTTCAACCGTTTGGATCATTGAAGCGGTTAAAAATTTGGTTCATTATAGCGGTAAATTTAAATACCATATCGCATAAATCCTTTGTATTTATTTAACATAAAGTTAAAAGAAGAAGCTGTCTTTAGCTGTCCCATATTGAAAATATGCATTGTAGAACTTTTGTTATAACAATTTTAATTTAAGAATTTTCCGATTAGAGATGCATTTTGGGTGCTACAGAAAAAAGATATTCCATTAAATTAATTGTATTGCTATTTTTTTTTTTTTTGGGGAAGCTTATAGAAAGCAGGGAAAGCCATCCATTTAAAAATTGTACACAATTCTATTGGGTAGTGATGTTAACTTTTTAAAACAAAACTTTAAGAGTGGGTCTTGGGTCGTGTAAATGTAAAGTTCGATTTTGAGGATGGGAATTAGGAAAGAAAGCTTACGAAATGAACAGACAGACAAAGTAAAAACATATTTGTATTTTTTTTTTGAAAATTGAGCCAAAAGCTGAAACGGTATATTATTGAATATAGCAATAGAAGATGATTCCATGTTCTATATTAATGACTCAGACTAGTCATCATAAGATATTTTTGTTAATTCAACCATTGAATAGGTAAAAGTTTACTACCAAATTTTTTTGTTGGTTATTTTTTTATTACGGAAACTATGATTTTTTTTTTTGAGAAGTTTTAGAAGGTGTTAAAGGTGGTAAACTCTTTACTTTTTAAAACAATTTCAACCATTAATGTTCATTGATGCTTATAATAATAACTTTTGAAATGGTCGGTTGAATTTATCTATTTTTTTTTTTTTGAAATAAAAAAAGACAGAATTGTTAAAAAACAGGAAATGTGAAATGATGTATGATCTTGTTTTGTAAAAAAAAATTCAAGTTTCCATATTTATTTATTACTATAATTTTGTTTTTGAAATAAACTTAAAAGTACTAAAAGTAGCAAAAAGCGAAAAAAGTTTAGTCTGAAAATATAAATATTATGGATTAAGTAACTATTGAATAATTTTATAATTGAAATAATATTATATAATATAACGGTGGGTCGTGGGTTAAATTGGGTAGTTAAATCAATTATGACAGTATATTAAGACTATTCGAGTTTTTAGAAGCATCTCGTTACACTTAGAAACCTTACCATTTTATGAGGATGCAAAACCTGTACATTGTTGGACTTTTGGAGGTAAATTAACTTTTGCAGGTGCATTACTTCTCCAGCCAATTACTGTGGTAAGGCGGTTTGATTAAGATAGCTATTCTGGGTTCGTATTCGACAGTTGGGCATTGCTCCGCGCTATCTAGCTTCGATCTAACGTATTGATCTATGTTCGGCAATGAAGATTTAATAGAGTGTCTGATCTTTTAAAATATCTTCTTACAATTACTAATTATCCATGGTTTTCCTAGAGTAGTTTTGGTCCTAAATACTAGCGTGCCTCTTAGATTCGCCGAATATTCATTTCGAAATACATCAGTTTTATTTGGGAGTCTAAAAGGATGTAGTACTTTTAGGAATTCTGTATTAAGCATGATCCTAAAAACCCTTAAAATACTATATAAAGTCTTCAATTAATTTAAGTATTAGCTAATTTTAGCATCACCTTCTAAAGACTATTACATTCTTTAATTTTTCTCATTTCTTTCATATCAGTTCCTCTTTCCCTCTCTATAACGGTATTTCCTTAACTACTGCATTAGATATTACTTTTTACATAAATTTCTGTATCTATTCATCCAAAAGTATTTAATTTTTTATTACAAAATCAATTAACCCAATTTACATTTATAACTTTTTTTTTTAAATGGAATTAAGTAAGTAAAAGTACCTAAGTATATATTTGCAAAAGCAATATAATACAAATGATTTGAATAAAAATTGAACAACTCATTAATATTTAGCGTTGTTTAATAGATGAAGCAAAAAACAAGAAAAGTATAAAAGAAAAATGGAAGCAAAATATAAAAAGCATATAAAGAATGGATTTTGTAATCCGGCTTAATTACAAACCATTAAAAATTAATTCTTTTTTTTTTCATAGTCTACTTTTCTTTAAGTACTACCACTACTACTACCACTCAATATTCTTTGTATCAGTATTCATTGCCAGGATTTTATTGTCCTGTTTTTGTTTCGTTTTTTTGTTTTATTAATTTAATATAAGATGGCACTCAAATACATATACACAAATTAGTGATAATCATCTGCAGAGAATATCTGAATATCGATTGAATTTTTCAATTACTTTATTAATTACAATTAATTGGTACTCTATGTAAAAGTTTATTAATGTATCTAATGTCTAAATGAGCTGAAAATTTGTTATATGTATTGTAAGTAATTTATATACCTAATATTTGCGAAATATTTATATTTTATCCAAATTATTAATTTAATCTTTAAATCCTTAAATAAATTTGTATTATAAAAAATGCAGTAGTAAATGGGTTAATTATTAGATTTTATATTAAAAGAACTACTAAATGTTGGACAAGTAGTTTTAAAATTAGTTATTTTTTTCCGAAAAAGCTACATCTATTCGGCTGCATGAAAAAAGTTCCGAAAATTTATGTGAAACTTTGGGAATTCTTTCATAAAAAGACCTAAAACTTGGGAAAAGTTTTTGGGACTTTTTTCCTTTATTTTATAACCAACTCCTTACCTTTCATAAATAAAAAGTTAGGAACAAAGCATTTTATATACTAGAGGCGGCCGCCCCAAACCTCAGTTAAACATAATATTGGATTTATAATCTTGAGTTTGTATCCTAATTCGATAATCCTCTTAGCTTTGGCTCCCACATAGTACGTCAGCAACAAAGCATGTCATTTAGGGACCTTTATCATTTCATTAAAGTTTATTTTGGGGACTCTTTGCACATTTATATAGTTCTCAAAATTGGGATTTTTCCGTGACGAGGGACTTTTTTCGTCCGGACTATCTATTCCAAAACAATTTTTGAATAATAAATATTAATAGTCACATAAGTTTCAAGTATTTAAATTTATGACTAATATTAGAACTTCTTGTATTTTAAATGTCGATTACTTAAAAATATCGCAAAAGTTTTGATTCATATTAAATTTCTACTGGGAAATTTTAATTTAATACATGTTTGACAATGAAGTCTCTGCTTGATATGCCGCCTATCCCTCTATTATTATATTGCTCTGGATTATGTTTTTTTTCATAATTTCAATAGATGCTCCTAATGAATTTAGTTAGTTTGTAATGCAACCTTTACTTTCAACTTAATATTATGTTATAATACCTCTGACGCAATTAGATCATTCTATATTCTCTATCGGCACGTCTTCAATAGCAAACTGCGGAGAATGTGTATTAATTCATTTAACATATATATATATATATGATGAATGTGATTGCAGCAGGTCATCCAAATCACAGCTTTTACTGTTGTGTTGTAAACAAAAACAACCCACAAGTTTTTGTAGTTAGTAGCACTTGTTTTAATAATAATTAAAGTGTAAAATTTTACAAATTCATCAAGTTCGTTATTCAGTCATCTATGTATTTGATCGAATAAACGTTTCCATCAAATTGAATTTGAATTGATTAACTCTAATATTATTAGATGGATTTAATTATAACCAAAATTAATAAAACCAACTTAATTTATTACAATCTGCATTTCATTATTTAAATATTATTTAATTCAAGGCCGAACGATTCTTTTTTTGTGTGAACTGCATTTTAACATTATTGTAATTGCTTTTAATTGATTTTAATTCAATTGTAATCACTTTTAAATAAATTGTAATCAAAATTAAATTAAAATGATTAATAGCACTTCTTACATAATAAAAAGTTTAATTTTATTCAAATATTTTTTAATTATAGTGTACAATTAAATAACACTTTAAAAAATATTAATTCTGTCATTCATTATTCACAATTTCAAATAAATTTTTACAATTTAATGGAATATTGTTGAAAAAAAGTAATTAATTTACTATCAAAAGTTAGTAGCTAATAAAGGAAAAAAAAAACTGAAATACCTTAATTAGGATTCATTTGTATACTGTTATCGCAATGTCCTTAAATTAATTGGATTGAATTTATTTTATATAATTCCTTTTATTCGAAAATTGTTTCTCCCCACTGTCATCCGTCCCCAATACTTGCAATAGTCAAGTTCTAAATGGATATTTAAAAAATTGAACAATTTCAAAGAGAAATATACAATATAAATGTAATTGTTCTGTTGTTCAATTAATTTTTCTCGACTATTCTTTCAGTTTTTATTATTTAAATTGTTTTTTTTTTACTTTTAAACTTTTAATTGTGCAAAATAATGGGCTAATAGAGAATCACCCCATTTATGTTTAAAACATTAGTCCTATCGACTAAAAAAGAATAACAAAAAAAAAACGAATCCTTGGCATAAATTAATTTGAATATTATGTAATTAAAATCCACTCTTATTATTATTGTTATTTTTATTACTGCATATTAATTTGGGAAATGAATACATAAAGGTATTTAATAGGTGCTCCGCAGATTAGGGTACGAAATAGTTAAAGTATTGTACAATTGAAATTGTAGGAAATATTGAAAATTTTAATAAACAATTAAATAGGGACGTATTCATATTTTGAGAATTGAAAGTTTTCTTTAGGACGCTCACAGAAAGAAAAAAAATTATAGAAAGGATTAAATAAAATTGGCTTTCCATTACTCATAGCCACAATAAATCCGAAATAAGTCAAATACAAATTTCAAACTCGAACTGGTTCATCTAAAACTTCATTTCAGAGTGAACAGTTTCGATGCACAACTTTGGAGGCTTGGAATGTGTAAATAACTATTAATTTATTGAAGAATCAAATGTGTTCATTAAATATACTTCAATCTATTGTTGTCTTCCCTAACAGATAAAATTCATCTAACACTTTGCAGCTTTCCTGAAACAACCCCTTTAAATTCCTTTGCACATTTCCTCATAACTCTCCTCTGACATCCTATTTAACGCCAAGTCATCTCGGCATTTTGGAAACAAACATTAAACTTAGAAAGAGAATCCATTTGTAAAATTTTAGTAGCGCCTATTAAAACATTTTTACCTTATATTAAAAAGAATCCCCTAGGCTTTAATAAAAAATCCATATAAAATATCATTATCTAAACATACATTAAATTTAAAGGACAATCCTTCCGCAGAATTCGAGTAGCGCCCATTAAAAATGTTTAGTTTCGTTTTATATTAGGAAGAACCCTCTGTGCTTTTCCATGCCCCCAATAAACAATTCATACAAAATATTATTCCCAACCTAAAGCGGTGCACACTGTTTATTGATTTTTATAGAGTCAATAGCATCTACCTTTAGATACAACAATTCTTAAAAAATAAAGGTATCAAGGTATGAATATATACATTCCAAAGCATGGCTAAATATTTTAAGAATTAAATTGTTATAAGATTATTCTTAAAGATTCTTTTCCAACAATATTACCTATAATTAGAATAGAAATTTTTTTTATTTTTATTATTTAACTTTTTAAATCCTTTACAATATATATATATATATATATGTACCTGTGGTTGCTATGAGTATATATGCGTTAAGTATAAATGAATACATATACAAATACAACCAACCAAAGATAATCAAAGATTTTTAAAGTGTTCATTTTTTAATATCATGTACAAAACATTTCCTGTCTTAGAAATTCTTTTTAAAATAAGCAATTAAGGTCAAATGTCAAATCAGGGAAAATACTAAAAAGACTCTTTGAAAAAAGTCCTAATAATGAAAGAAATAAATTGAAGTAAGTAAAAATTTTAGATTAATATGGAAGATTTAGTTGGTTTTATGTAATTAAGTCTAACCTTTTTTAAAGGACTTAAAGAACGTTTGTTATCATTTTAATTAACTTAAATTTAAATTAATTGCATTGTTTAACTGCAGTACAATTTATTGATAAAATATTTTTGAAAATTAATTGTCCAATTCATTGACTTCTAATATATTATCTGACCAACGGCGTAGTGGTAAAGGCACCATCTTTCCTGTGGAAAATCTCGGATTCAAAACCAGATCAGACCATATCTAATAAAACCATATCTTAAAATTGTATAATTTTATCGTAGTAGTTAATATCGTAATATAAGATTAGATTTAATACAATTATATAATTAATTCTTGTGTAGGATAATAGATGGCGCAGAAAATCAATATTTGCATAATCATGATCCTATACAATAGCTATAACCGAGTAATCACGACTTAGTGAATATAATGATTAAAGAAACTGAAGCTTAGTCTGAATAGACTTGGTGAATACCTTATACTCCTTAAAGAGGAAAAGATATAAAAAAAAAATTTAATATCATATAGTAATTGGTAATAAATACAGCGCCAAATACTGAGAACTCAACCGGGGGCTAATAAGTATTTTATAGGGAGGTAACTGTTGGAACAGAGAGGTCATTATTATATTCTTAATATTTGGAATTGATCTTAATGAATTTCACATAAAATTAATACATTTAATTTTTCCTTATCAATTTTATGTTTAAATTATAAAGTACTTCTGTATCTGCGAATTATATTATTCAAGTAAAATATATTTTTATATTTTGTGATTGGTCATATTATTATATGAATATTTTTTTTATTTTTAGATAATTTAGAGATATAAAATTGTTAATATATTGGTTTACTGCTGTATTTTAGAAAAACGGTATAAAATCCAGCTTAACAGACAGAATCTAATGAATTGATCAGAACCTTTGTTCCATAGCGGATAGGAACTTAGATTAACTCTTATTCTTAGAATAACCCTCCATTGCAAAGTGTTAAAGCTAGTATCAAAGTATCGTATTATTATCCAAAAGGCGATCGCTAAACTCAATTAAAATTAATTTAAGAACCTTTTATAAGTTAATTTAATATAACCCCTGCTTTCAGTCTTCGCAAAATTCCACCAGGAATCTGACCAATAAGAACAAAGTCTATTTTTCAAAAACTGGTTTAGACTTCATTTTATATTCCAGTAATCATTTTCACTTATATTTTAATTCGTTTTAAGTTCCTGGACGTTATTTAACAGCCCTTTAATATTTACAAGGTCTTTCAATATTTTTCATATACCAATTTCTTTTTTTTTTGGAAATTGAAAACTTTTAAAGGAAATTCCTAAAGGCGAAAAATGAAAAATTGAATTAAAGACAAAAAAAAAATTATAATAATAATTAGAAATATTTTTAAAGGTATAAAGTTTTTAATTTAAAATAAACGATTATAAAAGCATTTTAATTTTACCAATTTATTCATATATTTTTTTTTTGAAAAATATAAACTTTAAAATTTCCTTCTTTTAAATTTATTATTAATTTAAAATAGAATTTAATAAAATGATAATTTTATAATGGAAATTTTTTTAAGATTGGATAAAAATCTGAACACTTGAAAAAATTGGAATATATACAGCAATTCTCCTAATTAAATTTTTAAGTTTAATACTGTAGGCATTTCACATTTTTTAAGGAAAATATTTCTCCTTATGGCTTATTAACCAGAGGGGTGCTAGTCCAACTCCTTACAAGTCATATTTTTTTTTAATTTAAAGAAAAACGAGGAAGACTGTGTCTACTCTGGGATGCCCGTATGACTTTAATATCATCACATTATATCATCCGGTTAGGAATTCATATATCATCCAAAAGAAAATATAAGTTGAAAGCCAATTCTTCGAACTTCTTCCACTACACCAACTTATTTTATTCGAACGTAGGTCATTAAAGTTAACTATTATTACCAAAATTTCAGACGTCGACTTTTATTAAGTATAGAGACTCATGTAAAAGAAGAAGTTGTATGGCAGGTACTCGAACCCCTGGAGCAAACTGGCTGGATTTCAATAGCGATGACAGCTATTGCATAAAAACGTATTATTTATAAAATTTTCAAATTCCTAGCTTCTTTATTTGTTGAGTTATCATAGCGACGGACGGACATACATAACTAGATCGATTTACTTTTCGATTCTGATCCGATTCATATCTTTGAGTCTATATCTACCCCCTTCTCCTCCTTCTCTGTGTCACAAACTGATGATAATTTTAGTATACCCTTTTGACCTATAGTCATTCGCGTATAAAAACTGAAAAAACAAGATTTACTGCCCTATCACATCATATGTGGTAAAGGAGACTCTCTATTAATAAATAATTAAAAACAATTTACTTTATTTATTGGGAAATACCCTCTGGTATTATGTTATATCATATTATATGCCATAAAAAAAAGGCTCTTAATTCTGATTTTGTATCCAACTCTAAAATGGCCTTTTATATAATTTTATATTGAGTTAAGTAAAATTTAAATTGCGCATTTTTTGATTTTTAGGATTTTTAGGATTTTGTAAATTTTGGGATTTTTTCACTAAATTTAAATTAGAGAATTTATATTTCTGGATTTTTTCGTTCGAGGTTTTTTTTTCAGTTAAATGTCATGCACTCTTTTACTTGAAAGACAACTTACCTATTGGGCTTCTCATTAAAAAAAATAATTAATTCATACTGAAAAATTTTTCTAATTTCTTAGAATCTTATTTCAAAAACCTCATGGTCTTTCGAATAAAATTCTAAATTTCTAAAAAAGATAAACATGTTAACAAATTTCATTGAAATTTATAATAGAATTATAAAATTGATTTATCATTCAAAAAAAGCATTCTACAATATTAAATTCACGTTAAATTACCACAATTTTAAAGCAAATTATATTCTAAAATTTTTAATACGAATTGTAAATAAAAATTTAAAAATAATTTAATTTACTAATTAATTCGTTCAGGTAAATATTTATTTAAATATAAAATTTATATAGTAATTAATTAATAGAATTTAATATACATTGAATATCAATTTTATCAAGTTTTAATTTTCCATGTAAAAGTTGGTTGTCACAGTAATTAGAGTATCAAACTTTAATTCGAATGCTAGAGTTCGAACGCCGGATCGAATTCTAGACTAACCTATGTTTAAAAATTACTGAAACTCGGGCTTCAAAAATTAAGTTCTACTGCCAGATTCAAGTAATTAATTTTAAACTTTGTTGTGCCACAATTGGTGCAAGTAGTTAAATTGTCATACAACAAATAAAATTTTAATTATATTTGAAATGCTTATAATGTCAATTCACATTATGTGACTCCCACCTTAGGCAGACTTCAAACCTAATAATCTAAAAACTTAAAACAAATCTATAAATTTTGTATATCGAAATCGAAATATGTAATTTTGAATTACTATCAATACAAAATTTTAAATTAAAACTATATAATATAAATTATATTTTATTTAACCTTTAAAATATGGTAAATACTAATATTTTAAAAATACTGAAAAAGATAGAAAAGAGAACGGTATGTTTAACTATAAATTATTTTAAGCGGTTATTTTACCATAATTGTTATTAACTTCCATGTACCCCAATAACAAAAATTGAATGTATTCATATTATAACTAATAAACTAATATTAACCACATTTATTTACCCGTATGATCTATAGTCAAAGGGGTATACTAAATTTGCCATTACGTTTATGACGCAGAGAAGGAGGGAGGATAGATATAGACTCAAAGGTATGGATCGGATCAGATTCGAAAAGTAAATCGATCCAACTAAGTATTGTCCGTTCCCACAATAACTCAAAAATAAAGGAGCTAGGATTTTGAAATTTTCACAAATTCATTTTTATGCAATAGCCGTCATCGCTACTAAAATCCAGTTTGCTCTACAGAATCGAGTACATGCCATACAACTTCTTTTTTTATTATGAGCACTAATCTGTACCTATTAAAACTGGGTGTTTGAAATTTTGCCAAAAATAATTAACCGGATGATAAAATGTTTATATTACGCTCATACGGCTCTACTACACTCTTCCTCGTTTGTTTTTTTAAATTTGTTTGAAAAATTCCCAGTAATACAAAAGAATATTATAGCCCTTACATTTGAAATAGCTGTATTATTCCAGGTGAAAAAAACTTCATACTGAGCTAAAATATAATTTTTAAATAAATTGGAGAATAATAAAATAAGTATTAAAGCCAACAGATACAAACCAAGTTCTATAGAATTAATTTGCGGTAATTTGGTATCGGTTTACAAATAAATTCAATATATGAAATACATTTTCAATATAATATTATTATCTAATTTAATAAATAATTATTACTTATAATTACATGTTTTTATTATATATAGATCAAAGCATATTAGTTCAGTTTTAGATATGGTAAACCTTATAATCTAATTTTTTTAATTTTAAAAAAAATTGCTTCCAAATAGTTTTAAAATTTATGAACACAAAAATTTAGTTGAAATAATTGTTTAGATAAATTATAACACAAGTTTTAAATTTTTGAATTTATCACTAAATACAGATAAAAATTTATTTAATATGAAATTTAAGACTATTTAATTTAAATTAAATTATTTGATATTATGTATTAGAATAATCTTTTCTTATTAATTACTTAAGATTTAATTTAATATTGAAAAATTGGAACTAGAGAAATAAGTAAACTAATTTGTCCACGGAATATATTGAAAATGGACTAAATATAAATAATTGATAGCCTTATATAATACAAAAAACCACACAAATTAAATAAAACGGCAACATTAATCAAATAACATATATAGAAATACAGAAATAATATAAATTCAAAAAGTTATTATAGCAGCTACTTGAAGATGTTTTAACAAACCAAGAAAATTTTATAGAACACAAACTAATATCCAGTAGCCGTTGTTGCTCCTCTTAATGACTTTTTAATAAAAGTTTACAGGAAAAGCAGTACTTCGCAATATTGGATGTAATTTGCTTCTAAAATTTGTTTTATGATCAATCGTCGGCCAGACATGGGTTAACATATTCCAAGTCTGTTAATATAGCCAACTCTAGTTCCGGTGTCAGAAAGCATCAAATATATAAAATTTGAAGTCAATCAGTTAGACCGTTTTTATGTTAGAACAAAAAAGTTTAAATACTTGCACCACAATCCCAAACATTTATATGCACATTTTTATAATCCGAACCGAACCGAACCTCTTGCACATTAGCCATATAACTTAAACACGATTGTACGTGTACTAATCAGCTCACAAGCTTTCCTATTGATTTACCATTTTTTTTTTTTTTTTTATTTCTTTATTGAGCTCATAAAAATTTTAACAACTTTAATTTTTACAATTTTGTCTAACAATTCAATATGGCTGACTTAAATATATGTTCTGCCAACTATGACATTTAAAGCAATATGTTTAACATTAGTGTTACCATCTATCTCAATTTATTTTACTTAGTAAAAATACTTCATACAATTTAAATTCTATTTACATACTTGCTCAAGGCATATTTACATAGATTTACCATATTCTTAATATCCCTGTTTCTTAATATTATTTATTAAAATTTGATTTAACATTGAACAGATATTGAAGTTTTTAAAATCAAGATGAAAATTATAATAAGACTAAGCTATTTAAATAAATTAAATTATTATTCTAGCTATAAAATATCATGATTAAGTAATTCCTATTCACCACCTGCATTTAAATACTTCAATGAATCTAAAAACCAATTTCTTTATTGTATTAATTAATTGCATTTACTTTATTTAATCCTTTCTTAAAACCTTTTGACTATTAATATAATCAGAATATCTTTAATATTCTTGTAATAAGATTGAATGCAAATTAAAACGAAATTAATAAATTTAATTTACTGATAATTAATAAACAAAAACTTTTAAAAAATATAAATCCTATTAAATTTATTTTGAATTGATTACAAATTACAGATTTTTAATCGATTTAAATTATCAGTTAATAAAATCGAGTTTGGTGGAAAAAAATTTTATATGTCCTTGCTAATTAATACGTTATTAACACCCCAGATAACTAATATCTTATCCCTGTGAGGTTATAGATAAGAACTATACTTATTAACCGAATTATAATTAATTCAGTTCCCGCACTGGCCATAGCTTTTAATTACAAGAAAAGTTTTACAATTCTATTTTATTTATATAGCAATATTTTGAATTTAAGTTATATAGTATCCTATATCTGTGAGTTATATTATCCAATTAAAATTATTTGTTTGTATTTTGTATTTTGTATTAATATATATATTTTGTTATATTAATGTATTTTTTTATTAAAGATATATAATTATTAATTATTGATGAACCTATTAATTTGAACCCAATGGCGAATGGTAACTGAGCCGAGTCGAAAAACAGAATAGTTTTTTTCATTTTTACTGGTATTCGAACCCGGGTCTTTCGCACTCTAACCACCGTTCCATCCAGCTATTCTGTAAAATATGGGAATATACATGTATGATATAAACAAAATAAATCATATTACTTTTAAGTTAATAGAAAATATTGGCAATTAATCAACGGATCATCCACATATATATATAGTCCCACATATATAATATACATATTGAGCTAGAGTTGTAAGTATTAAAATTCTTACTCTCTTAAATTCTTATTTCTAAATGTCTTCGGAACCGGCTTTGTCTTAACAAATTTAAGCTTTATTTCCTCATTGAGATTTCCCTCTGATATTCCGAAGGAAAGCTTCCTAAATATAAAATAAAAATAAATTTTAAATGCATGTTGTCTAAATTTAACTTTTATCTGTTTTACAGAAAAATTTAAAAATTATGAAGAACTTTCAATTAAAAATATTTTTTCGAATTTTTATTTGCCGAAAAATAGGTATACATTAAATATTTTACATACACTTTTTATTTTACATACATACTTTTCCTTTTATTTAACTAAGTTAAGAAAATAATACAAATTTTATGTCGAGCGACTATTGTAACCTTTTTCAGTAATTTTTTTTGAAAAATACTTACGATTTGTGTAGGGATCTCCTGATTTATCTGTCGAAACTCCCTATTTATATAACTTTTAGCTTTGCCTGGGGTATTCAATACTTTTTTAAGAAGAAATTAATTCATCATTCTCAACAATTCTATTTAATCTATTTAGGCAGAAATAAAACCATTACCTCCACATTCTATTCAATCTTTTTTAAGCAAATTACAAACAATAATTTACCAATTTATTTTATTTAATATTACAAATCATATCAGATTTTGCAATATTACTAACAGCATCGGTCAACAGGGCTGTTTTTGATCTAAAGAAGAATTGAAGCCGCACTCCTGTCAGTTAATAAGCCAAGCGCTTACCAACTATATTATCCCTCTAGTAAACTATCAAAATCTTGCATAAAATGATGATAAGATTGCTGAAAATTGCATACTTTAAGGATATTTTTAAAATATAAAAATGTTCAGGGGGTATAGCGAACTAATATCTGATCAATGGAGTAGTTGTAAAAACAACGCCTTTCATATGGAAGGTCTCGGATTCAAACCCCAGTCAGATCATATCAAAGAAAAATATCGTAAAAAACTAGTCTAATTGTATAATTATATCGTAATATAAAAATTAAATTTAATAAAAAATATATAAATAACTCTTGTGTAAGATAATAGATGGCGCACAAAATTAGAATTTGTGCATTCATAATCTTATACAATAGCTACAGCTGAGTAATCAACGTCTTTGGATATATAACGATTAAATAAAGTGAAGCCTAGTCTAAATAGACTTGGTGAATGCCCTATACTCCTTAAGGGAGTGGAAAAGGATTAAAAAAGATCGAACTAAAACCAAATAAAGCGATGGTTTTTGTAAGACAACCAGTAAGATAAACTCAACCCAGTAAATTCAATTGCATAATTTAATTTCAGAACTGCGATACTTTCTCGCAGCAAATTTAGACTACATTACTATTTGTATATACATTGCTATTCATGCGATAACGATATTTTTATATTTGTTTTATTATACCCTATCTCTTTCTAGGCCAATTTAAAAAAAAAAAAACAAAAATAAAATAAAATAAACCCATCATCAGTTCTAAAGATCCCTTAGAACAAACAAAATCCTTTAGGGCTTCAAACAAAACATAAAAAAACATAACCTTTTTTTTCTACCAATAAAACAATGTTTCCTAAATTTTATTTTATTTTTTTTCTTTTTAATTCTAGAAACAAATATAAGAATATTATTTTAAAATTCTTTTAGATCCAATTTTTTTTTTCCCCCATTTTATACGAATCTAATTTTGTACGTTTCGTCATTTTAATACTTTATGCAGTCCGTGTGTATATCACATCATATTAAACATGACAACAAAATATTAAATTAGATCAATTTTTTTTTTTTTTTTTTCTAAATAAAAATAAAAGGACTAAAAGGAAACCTTTTGTAATAATAACGGTATTGAATCACAAATAAAAAATAAAATAAGAAAAAAAAAAAAAAAATCAATAAAAACTTAAAAATATAAAATTTTCATCTTGTATTCTAGCCCAGTCTTTTAGAAAAAAAACATTTACCCTGTCAATCAAAGATCTTTCAATAATTTTCTTCTAGACCTAAAATATATGTATGTATATATATGTATATGTATGTATATTGAAAAAAGATCTAACAAACTACTAATGTATAATACCAAAAGATATAGATCGTGGGTAGGTACAATTATCGTGGGTTGTCATTTTAAATTAAAAAAAAAATAAATAAAATTTTTTAAAAAATTATGACAAGATAAAACAAGGTAAATCATGAAATTTAGAATGTGCTGAAAATTATTTTTAAATAAAGAAAGATTCCTATTAAATATGTTGTAATACTTAAAACATGGCTTTGTTAAAATTTGGGCAATGATTACTCTATTAAAAAAAGTAAAAATAAGTCCAAGATCTATTGTATAAGGTTTTCTTCTTTCATAATGCGATTTTTTTTGTAAAGTCTGTAAGGCCTGCTAATATTTTAGTAAAGTCGGGTTATTTTATAAGAGGGCACTGTGATCTTCTGGTTCAATTAGGCCCATCTACAAAAACGTTTTTTCTTTTGCAAAAAAGCATTCATACTGAATGTCATTCAAATCGGTTGAGATTTTGATAAATTTTTAGAACATAACATTCCCAAAACTCCTAAAATCTCTAGATCCCATGATCCCATAATCAATTTATAAAATCAACTACCAGTAGTCTATGTATCAAATTTGAGCCTTATTTCGTTAGAGTTCGAGATTTCTCGAAAATCTGATGTTTTTTTATGAAAGCCTTACGATCCCGTTTTCTAATTTTCGCCTATTTAAGAACTTAATCTTACCATTGGCAAAAAAAGCGTTCATACCAAATTTCATCATAATCGATTTCTCGACAAAATGGAGCAACTTTTGTTAGGAGAGAAGGAATTCCATATTTTTTTTCCGCTGAGGAACTTTTAACCTTTCAACCTTTTCTTCGATATTATTGCTACTAAATAAAAGCTCAAATTAAAATCCTTTTTAACACTTGCTATTAAAAATACTCTTAAAAGAAGTATTCATACTCTAATTTCCATAAGGGAATTCCCTGATAAGTTAGGAACTTGAAATTATAAACCGAGCGCGGAACTTGATTACACAAAATATTTAAGTTTTAAGTTAAAAATCAAAAATTTTCATACAAATTAAGATTGGCTGATTGGCTTACATGCTCTTGGTTCTTAAATAGAATTTAATACACGAACTCATTTACCTTAACTAATTACTCTCTCATTTAATCCTGGGCTTTCTTATTTTCAATATCAAATTCAATAAATTAAATATTAATTTGGTTCTCAAAGTAGGTTTTATTTCAATTAATTGGAATCCGCAATTCAAAGAATAATAATTATATTTAGAAAACAATAAGTTAAATTTAGATTCTCTTAATATTTAATTTTTTATATTTAATAGTAATAATTACTTTTACATCATTTTTCTTAAATTAAAAAGTTCTATTAACTATAGTATATATCTATAAGATACAGGGCTACCGTTTTCGGATACTATGCATAACATTTCAATTAATTTCGTATCAATAGAATTACGTTTAAAAAAAAAACGAAAGAAAAAATGTGTTACCAAATAAAAATTTTATTTTAATTTTGCATTTAATTTTACATAATTTTGAGGTATTTTAATATTTATTTATTTTGTTTACATAATCAAATTTAGTTTTTATATTTTATAAAAATACTTTTCAACGGTTTTTTTTTTTTTTTTTTGTTTTTATTTCACTTAAATGAATTAATATTGAGCTGAAATATATTTTTTTTTTATTTATTTAAAATAAATTTTCATAATATTTACAAATAAAAAAAATAGGTAATTCAATAAAAATTGGAAGCAAGTTCTCCACTCGATATTCCCGTATATTATCATACACTTACTACATCAACAACATCAGATATCCATATGAATGATGGCTGATAATATTCTCGTAAATGCTTTAGTCCCCACAAAACGCATAGCTATTTATACGTCAAAATTAAACTGATGACGCAAAGCTTTCATTTCAGCACTTCATTTGCGTAATGATTTGCATTTACAATATAAAGATAATATATGTTCATTAAATATAGATACAATTAATAAGCAATATCCCTCTGAAATTTGATCATTTTGGCAATTATTGAACAAATATTCTAATAAAGTCAGATATTCTAATAAACACTGAATACCTATCCCTAAAGTTAGTAATTCGTATGTGTCCGACGAGCTAAATTTAAGAAGTAATTTTCCCATTTATTCACATGATCCAGTATTACAACCATAATTCCTAAAATTCCCTTTCCCAATTCTCATCCTCATAACCAAACTGATTTTTTTGATTTTTATCAAAAGTCCGATCCTAAAGTTTGGTTTTAAAAAAGTTTGTTAAAGTCATGCACTACCCAAAGATGGCTTTCAATGCTTTCCATTATCCTTGCAAAAAAAATTATAAATCTAGATCGAAAACTATGTCAGCATTAAAAGTTTCAAGATAACTAATTTCAATACCTATAGTACCATTTGCTGTAACTAGTTGACAAAGTTAAGAGTTGGAACATAAAATATTGGTAAAAAGCATATCCTGGTTAAGGCACATTAACTTTTGGAACAATTGTTAAAAACCAGATACCGTAGAGAATTTCCCATACCAGAAATATGAATATTATTCAAATTAAAATTATAAATATACTACATAGATGGATGTAAGCCATGGATCAGTAGATTGGCAACAAAAGTAAAGTAAAGTTAATACGTCGGAATAAAAGAGTTTTCTAATAAAAGCAAACATTCAATTTAATTGCTTTACAACAAATACAAATTGGCAATTCTACTAAACGGAGACAAATGTCATGCATTCCATAGACAGTAGACCAGGTTTTCAATTTGGTACGCGTACCTACATGTTTACAAACCATACCACAAACTTAAATTATCTTCAAACCATAATTTAATTTTGCTTTTTTTGTTTTTATAAGTTAAATGTCAAAAAGTTTGACAATTTTGGATTTGAATTGTTAACAGTTTTTGTTTAAATATATATAGTTCTGCTTATTTAACATTTTTCTTCTAAAATTATGATATATAATATTTTTTTGTATGTTAAAATATTAAATAAGAAATAACTTAATTTTATAATTATTTCAAATAATTTACTTAATTAGTTTTTACTATTATCTTACTTATAGTTTTATAATTTTTTCTAATCAGAATATCTCAACGTTCTTCGGTGTCAAAAAATAAAATTAATAAAAAACAAGTAAAGCAACAGTCAGTCGGTGCAACCGACTTAGAAATACCCTACACCTATTTGGTTCAAATTTAAGGACATATCCATAAGTCATTTTAACACCATAAAAGCTGTTATTAATTTGATCGTAACACATAGCTAACCAAATTAACTTTATAATACTAAAAACATTTTCTAATTACACTATCTATTAAAAAATATTACAAATCCTTGCTAATTTATCTATTTAAAAATATTAAAAAACAAACTAACTTGAAATAAATATATTTATTCCAATTCAATTACAAAATGAAAAAATTCTAATTATTAAATTTTGTGATAAAAAGATAATCAAAGCATAATATATTTAATAATCCAAATTTTTAAAAATTGCAATTATTTTAAATGGTTAGTTTATATACCTAATAGAAAAGCTTATAAACGCAAAATATGCATTAAATGTATTTCTAAAATACAATTACAAATTTACACCTTTTCATATAATTCATTTAAATATAAAAATAAATTTTACATAAATGCAGCAAGTACTTTTGAAAATAACTGAACCACTACAATTAAGTCTAAATTTCGGGGACACATAGGAAATAGGAAATATATTCTTTGGCTTCGAAATTAAACTCGACCAGAACCAATTCCCATGGTACTTTCATTACTAGTAACCTAGTGTTAAATTTCATCAAAATACCGACATTATTTTTTGAGTTATGGTGTTTTTAAGATATATGTTTGCTAGTCCTTGAACTTTTCAAGGGTTCCAGAACCCGAAACCATGGTACGATTTCGCCCATATGCAGTCCCGTCATACTTTCAATACTAGTTAACCCTTGTACACAATTGGAACGTTCTAGCTTAATTTTAAGTTAATAGTTTTAATAATTTCGATGATAAGCTTTTACACTGAACCACCACTCCAATTGATCCCAAATTAGGGGGGCACGCAAGAAATAGTAAAGAACACCCTGGGCCAAATTTGAAGCTTCTACATTTGTTTCAAGTTACTATCTTTAATAATTTCGAAAATATGCTTTAAGGTCCTCGGAACTGAGTGGCTGGTCCCCGACCCACTACTCCAATGGGGCCCAAATTTCAAAGACACTTACGAAATAGGAAGGGACACCCTGATACCAAATTTGGAGGTTCTATCTTTATTGGTTTCGGAATTATGGTCGTTTGGCCTAAATTCGATCAAAAAGTTCTAGGTTCCGAACCCATTGTCTAATCCTCACCGTACGTAATCACCGCCGTAGTTTCATTACCAATACCCTACAGCACAAATTTCATGAAGATTGCCTCATTAGTTGTTGAGTTATCGTGATTTTTTATATATGTTCGTTAGCCCGGACACCGACTAAAAGGTCCGGAATCCGAACCGTTGGGCTGATTTCGCCCTTATATAGCCCGCGCTGTACTTATAGTTTTAGTTAATCCTTGTACACAATTTGAACGGTCTATCCTAATTTTAAATAACTATTTTTAGTAATTTCGATTATAAGCCTTTAAAACTTGGGAGGTCTGAGAGGGGTACAGAACCACCACTCCAATTGATCCCAAATTAGGGGAACACGCAAGAGATAGTAAAGAACACCCTTGTGGCAAATTGGAAGCTTCTACATTTTTTCAAGTAACTATCTTTATTAATTTTAAAGATATGCTTTAAGGTCTTCGGAAATGTGTGGCTGGTCCCCGACCCACTACTCCAATGGGTCCCAAATTCACAAGACACTTAGGAAATAGGAAGGGACACCCTGATACTAAATTTGGAGGTTCTATCTTCATTGGTTTCGGAATTATGCTCGTTTGGCCTAAATTAGATCAAAAAGTTCTAGGTTCCGAACCCATGGTCCAATCCCGACCTTACGCAATTCCCGAAGTATTTTCACTACTAGGAACCTACAGCACAAATTTTATGAAGATAGCGTCCTTAGTTGTTGAGTTATCGTGATTTTTTATATTTGTTCGTTAGCCCTGAAACCGTTTAAAAGGTCCAGAATCCGAACCCATGGGCCGATTTCGCCCATATGCAATCCCCGCCGTACTTTCAGTCCTAGTAACCTACAGTTAAAATTTCATCAAGATAGCTCCATTATTTTTTGAGTTATCGTGCCTACGGACGGACGGACGGACGGACATGGCTATATCGACTAAGGCGGTCACGCTGATCACAAATATATATACTTTTCCATATCTAGCTCGCTTTCTTTAGGTGGTTACAAACACCATACCAAAGTTAATATACCCCTTTACCTATTCTATAGGTGTAGGGTATAAAAAATAAAATTACTTTTAAGTTGACCAACTTCCCAAAACACGATACAACTCAAAATTCAAACCAAAGACTCCGCCCAGAAAAATCAAATTTTTTTTATTTTCTTCCAACCAAATTTTCATTCATCAAAATGGTCTTCCAACTTAACCAAACACGATTCATCTTCACTAGTACACGGTGCTTCATGTATGGGAAGCATAACATAAGTAAAACATATGTCAAACAATGACATTAACTGATTAATATTATCAACTCAAATTTTTGTTTAATTTTTCACGATTTCAATACTTTCTCCATGACAAATTCATAAAAAAAAATAAAAGGTTGAGAAAAAAGGGATACACTAATACAAATAAATTAGAAAAATTGATTGTTTATTAAATTTGTGTTTTTATTTTTAAATTTTTTTCTATTATTTTTTTTCATTTTAATTCTTTTCATTTATTACAAACACAATTTACAAATGTATTTTTGAAATTGATGAAAAAACTCAGAAAATCATTGAAAAATAAAAACAGGACAAAACAATTTGATGTAATTTAAAATTACGTGGAATATTTTTTATTTGATTTAATTTTTTTTTTTATGGTATCTAGTAAGGTACGCTTCAACCAATTTAAATAAAGAATACCAATAGAGATAAAAAAACGTTTGTTTTTTATTTGGTTTTTCTTTTGGTTTTTTTTTTTTTTTGTAATATTGAAGTTTACACTTGAATAATTTTGGAAATAAAATCGTTTCGTAAATTAACCAAAAATCGAACCTCCTTAATTAGACCGTTTTGAGTCAAAATTGTTTGTTGTCAAAATGTATATATTAAAAATTTTTCGTCATATTATCAGACTTGTTTTGACATTTGCAGATAAGATTAAATTTAACTAAATTTTTTACATTTTAAAAAACCGTTAAGTTACGGTTTTTTTAACGAAGAAACCTGCTCTTTGTGAATAACTTAATCTTTCAGGCTAAAGGAGCATAATTTAATTGATTGCACAACTAATTAATTAAAACTAAGGAAGATGAAAGAGTAAATTAAAAATTAGATTTAAAAATTATTTCCTGACAACTTTCAATAACCCATCAACAATAGCAACTCTAAACATTAAACTCAATAAAGTTTACTTATATTCAACCCATTTTTTATTAAAAAACATTTTTTTTACTAACAATTTTAATTTAATATTTTTAGATAAATTTCATTATTATTACATTATTATTTTTTAATATATCGAAATAATTTAATTTGAGTTCAAGCATTCTATCAAATATGTACAATTTGGTAAGCACTAATAATTGTTTTATATTCGACGTTTTTTTTTTTGTTTTAACTGAGAGCATAGTTCAGAATACACTAAGAATAAATTATAATTTTTATTATTTGACGCTTTAAATTACAATTAAAAGTAAATTTAAATTCCTTCGTTTTTAAGTCATTTGTTATCTATTAATTTTCGTAGGGTTCAAGGATCACTTCTATGTTATCTTATGATGAAATGTCAAAATGTAGTTGTCAATTTATTATGTTCAGCCGCTAACGACATATTTTTGCAGATCACATAGAACGCTCGAACGTACTTTGATTAAAAAAGTACACGAACGATACTCACTGGGAAGTGAAAGTTAATCTAAAAAAATATATCTTTCAACGAGGATCGAACTCACATCTTTTTACAACCGAAGCCACTTCGCTAACCACTACACCATGCAATTCTTATAAATTTATGGTCAGATTTCTAATACTAATTTATCACTAACTTACAAAATGAAAAATAAACCAATAGACACAGGCAAGTTAATATAAAAGTATATATCAAGTAATGAAACAACAGTAAATCTATGCAAACAAATTATTAATACCCCACCCCTGTTATTAATAATCTTATTCACTCTAAATTTAAATCGTACAGTTATTCTACGTAGAAATTTAAGATAAAATAAAAACATTAAAACTCTAATTATCATTATAACAAAGTTGTGTAAATTGTAAATTAGCACACATCTTTTTTTAGTTTTCATAGGTGTATGACAGTTACACGAACCACTACTTTAACTGATCTCACATTTAAGGAACATTAAGAAAACGGAACAGAGCAACCTTGTACCAAACTTCAATTTTCTATCATTAACTTATTTAAGGTAGAAGATATAAAAGTAGACGGCTTTTAAAATAAAAATGCGCTCAACATTGTGGATTACAAAAACATTGTTTTGTTGTCAAAAGTAAAACAGGCAGTTGAACCGGACTCATACAGCTATTTTGCCCTATCTTAAAAATTTTTCAAATTTTTTTTTAAAATTAGCATTTTAATTATCAAATCAAACGCAAATATAATATTTGGAATATTTTTTTTTTATAGTGCAAATCAAAAAACCTTGAATTTTTATGTTAAAACATAATTTCTACCCTTTTTTTATTATTTTTTATTTTGGAATTTTTCAATCGAATTTTTATTGGAAATTTCCCAAAAAAAAAAGCGTTGTTTTATCAATAAAAATAAAAATTACCTTTTATTAAATTTTTATTAAATTTCCACGAATATACGCAGGAAATATTGCATAAATTAAATTTTTTATGAAAATCCCTCTTTTTTTACATAATTTTGTTTTTACAGTTAATTATCTCAGAACTGTCATATTTTTTAATTCAATTTCGTTGAAAAATATTCAATTTTTTTATTGCTACCTTTATTTTTAAACCTTCAATTTAGAAAAAAATGGTATTGTGCTAAAATTCAAAAATAAAATTTTATCTAAATGTGACACACAAAATTTGAAGATAAAAGTGGTCTGATAAGCATTCTTTGGATTTTAAAATTTTTGTTTTTAAAGTAATAAATTGATTTTAAATGCTGTTTTAATTTTGAATTGTCCATATTAAATTTATTATACAAAGCTGCAACTCTTTAATAGAGTTATTTTATAGGCTCCATATATAAATTAAACAAACCAATAAATTTTGACTTACAATAAAATTTAAATTAACGCACAAATATCATGTCATATTAAGATGTGGTCACAACGCTATTCTTAATCTCGTTAAAGATTTGAGCGTCAAATGTTTCGAAAGAAAAGCTGGTAACTAAATGATAATGCTAAATCAAATTATACAAAATTCTTTTAGAAAATATGTTAAAATCATAGTCATATAGATGGAAATCTTTAAAATACATTAAAGTCAAAATATTATTTAAAACATTTATGATATAAGACGCTTGGACTTAACTCTGCTGTTTTGACGTGGTTACAGCTAAAAGGAACTACTAAGGAAAATTGAAGAGGATTTATTGGCGCCCTACACTCCACCAGGGGTCCTAGGATGCAGTAAGTTTATAAGTAAGTAACTCTGCTATACAATAATACAATTATTATAAAGGCGATGGCCCAATGTAGACTTTACTTCGTCGACTTGCTTTACTTCATAAAAGTAATTGAACGAAGCAAGATAAACGAAGCTACAGTAGACTAGAAATGAAACTTTATAAAGTCATTTGCCAAATTATAATTAATTAAAATTTTGTAAAAAAACTTAAACTGTAAATGACTGTTAAAGTTGGCAAAGCAAAGTATTCAAATGAAAATTCGTCAATTCGTTACTTTGCTTACTCTGAAAATTTTAAATACTTAGGGTGCGTTTATATTAGAGCTGCGATAAATGATAAGAGCGTCGATAAGAGCATAGCGTAAACTATATACATGATTCGAATAGAGATGTTTATATTGGACTATCGCATTGATCATATTTTATTCGTAAATGGTGACAATGTACCTCAAAATTTGACAACAAGCGATTTAGCAAATAATTCAATACTGGATAATATAAAATTAGTTTCTGTAGATAAATTCATTTAAATTTTACGTTTCTTCATTTTTGGGAATTCCTGCTGGAGACTACCTATATTTTTGCCAAAGATTGGTGATGCAGACCATGACTGGTATTCAATTTAAATAGCAATGCCTGCTCCTATTTTAAAACTCTATGAACTCTTTCATAAGCCTGACTCCTTTAACTTTTATCAGGCATAAATAGCTAAATTGATTCTCTTTTCGATACTAATCTTTTTCAATTCAATTCCTTCTATACAGTGTCCCAAACGTAATGAAAAATTGGTTGAAGTAGTATAAACTACCGTCATTAAGGTATAAAAACATTGTGTCTATTCATTCATATGATTTTAAAGAGCTTAGAATAATAAATCAATTAGTAATGATTGATAATGCAGACTAAGACTTATAATCACATTATCGTTTGAAGGTCGATTTCTCCTATACACTGTGATTCCTATTAAACTAATCTTGTAGAATAGTGTCTTAAACTTATGATATTTTCTTTTGTCACAAAATTAAGAAATTTCCTTTGTGTCTGCAGAAATTTTCAAATTTTTATGAAAGATTATTTAATTAATAGTAAAATTTATTTAAATAACAAATTCTAGAAATTTTTTCCATTCAAGTGTGTTGTTCATATAAAAGAAATCTCAATAAAGAAAGAATTATAAAACAATCAAAAGATAATAAATTAAAAAAAAATACTCAAGTCCAAAATTGAGAAAAACTTTAAAGAAAAATTTAATTAGGAATGATCTCAGACTAAAATCTATATTTAATTTAAGCATTTTCCAAGAGGGGGAGAGCATTTTAAACAAATAATTACTAAAAAATCAAAAAATATTTAAAAACAAATAGAAAAATATTTTACTTGGAAAATAGAAGAAAATTTTGTGAAAAAAAACTGAAAATAAACATAGAAATATAAATAAAAACTTGTAACCGTCAACAGTACCAGTATATACATATTAAATATAGAACTTACATAACATCAAAGCATTTTACTTTCAACTTAACTTTAAACTGAATCAGACAACCGTAACGACAACAAGAAATTCATACATATTTTGTTTGTTGTTTACTCAGAATTTTGCTATGGAATTACAAAAAACCCAAAATCTGGGTACTGAGTAGTAGCAATAGAAGCATAACATAAAATAGACCAACCAACCAACTAAATGTAAACCTATGATTATTTCTATATTGATAGATTTATCTGTACATAAAATATCTGTTGTTTCTATAAGTATATATAGAAAATACATAAAACATGCACTTAGTAAAGTCAGTTAAATGGTTTCACGCAAATGTGATTATGTGTAAAAGTGTGTGTATATGAAATATCCTAGTCTCCCATTAAAAATTTTTTGGAAAAAGAGTATGAGAAAATACAAAAAATTTAAAATTTATTTTTGAGAAAATTTGTAAATTCAAGACACTATTTTCAGATTCATATTTCATATCACTTAGTTTTTGTTTTGCAGCAATTCACAAGGAATTCAACTGTAACAGAGTTGTAACAGTATTATAAATCTAACTGGAATATTCAAAGGAAATTAAACGATTTAAATATAAGGCTGTACAAGGTTAAATACATCCCAGGTTATTTAAAGATGTACTCTTTATACAAATGAATGATAACTAATAAAAATTTGGTATAAGTTTTTTATTTGAAGAAACATATCCAGTGATATTGAGGGCCTCGCAACCCTATAATATCTTATATTTTATGTTATAAAAATCAATATTAGAAAACTTTAAACTGTATTCAGTTAAAAAATAATCAGAGCACTAAGATGATTATAGGGATGGGGATTTTGAAGGGTTTGGGATTATGATGTAAGTTATTTGGGATTTCTGGATTATGGGGGATGGGGAAAATTGGATGGAATATTTAGAAGAAAGATGGTAATTTTCTATTTAAATTTGGCTAAACACATATCCATTATCAACTTTGGGAAACACATTTGGTGGAATATGATATTGATCTTTACGTTAATCCTTGCTTCACATAAAAGCTTTATAATTTAGCTTTTGACTTAAATTCAAATATATTTGTTCCAAAAATATTTCATAATACTATACTCAATAAGATACACATTTTATACCGGGACTGCGAAGTCGGGAAGCAAATCTACTTTACGAGTCCGAAACAACGACTCCATAAGCCAGTTTTAATTTTACTTCAACTTTTATGCACGATTTTATTTTAATTTTAATAGATTGATGATACATAATGGAATAGGCTTCATTAATATTGTCTATAACTTCAGAAATTTCAAGAGTCTTTGCGGATGTTAGAGTTGGAAATTTTACGGATGTTGGAGTCGGATTATTATATACGGCTCCCACTTTGATTTAACCTTACAGTAATTTAGTTGACTCAGACTTTACGAGTACGCCTCAATGACACTGACTCCACGACTCCGACACTGACTCCGCGACCCGACTTTGCACTTACTTCAACTTTAATGCAGGATTTTTTTTTTTACATTTTAATAGATTGAGAATCCATAATTGGAGGGCTTTATAAAAGTTGTCTACTTTTTCAGAAATTCCAAGTATCTAAGAGCTCAATGATGTAAAAATTTTTTAAACCGACGAACTGAGTGATCTACATTAACTAACTTTTCAAAAATTTTCTTAAATTGTATTTTCAATTTAATTTCAATAGGTACCTCAATAAAATAGTACCTAAATCTCTTCAACAATATTACTTTCATTTATGTAATGTGTAATACTGTTTGTAACAGTCAACTATAATTTTTAGAAAATTTTATTCTACATAATTATAAACACTATTCTTATAGAGCAACTTCGCTCTTTCAATGTATTTCAAATATTTAAACTTTAGTTCAATAAATCTTCTCTAATTTCCGTTTAGCTTTAAAGATTTCAACTTAATGCCTGATAATTTTACATTTGACTAATAGTAAACATTTAGTGTTTATTTTATTATACACGTATATACATACAATTTTTATACCCGTGCATACATTACATATATGACATCGGGTATATTAGATTTGCTCCTCCGTTTGTAACGCATCGATCTAGACGAGCTAGATATAGTGTCAAGGGTACGTATCGGCTCAGAATCGAAAAATTAGTCGATCTAGCTATGTGTGTCTGTCCGTCCGTCCGTCCGTCCGTCCGTGTGTCAGCACGATAACTCAAAAACTAAAAGGGCTAGAGTCTTGAAATTCACACAAAGTCATTTTTAGACAATTTCTAGGTTCCCTATTGTTTTTGGTTAAAATCGGACCAAGGCTTCGGGGAGCTGTCATACAACTTTTTTGCACCAATATGAATTTCTTCAAAACTAATTATACTACGGGGATAAAAATTACACACGGTTAGTTTTATAATGACTCCGGCACTTATATGAAGTTTCAAAATGTTAGGGCCCCATTTTCGGGGGGCTGCCATACAACTTCTTTGCACTAATATGAATTTCTTCAAAACTAATTATACTACGCGGATGAAAATTACACATGGTTAGTTATATAATGAATCGAGCACTTATATGAAGTTTCAAAATGTTAGGGCCCCATTTTCGGGGGGCTGCCATACAACTTCTTTGCACCAATATGAATTTCTGCAAAACTAATTATACTACGAGGCTGAAAATTACACACGGTTAGTTATATAATGAATCGAGCACTTATATGAAGTTTCAAAATGTTAGGGCCCCATTTTCGGGGGGCCGCCATACAACTTATTTGCACCAATATGAATTTCTTCAAAACTAATTATAGTACGACGATAAAAATTACACACGGTTATTTATATAATGAATCGAGCACTTATATGAAGTTTCAAAATGTTACGGCCCCATTTTGGGGGGGCTGCCATACAAAGCTTTCGATTCAATAACTGCGAATCTAATGAAGCTACAAGGTTAAAATTAAAATTGGGCAGGTAAAGTAATAGGGCAAGTTAGTTGGCAAAGTCGGACATCACTCGGACCATCGGAATTTTAGGGTGGGCCATTTTTTTTTTTTGTTTTTTTTTTTTTTTTTTTTTTTTAAGCTAAAGTTATGGGACAATGAATGAAAATTTTGTTTTATGTCTTGTGATTTTTTTTTTTTTTTTTTACGTCAAAATTATGGAGTAATGAGTTAAATGTATAAGGGAAGTATATTACGGTTTATTTTCGGTTTATTTTATACACCATAGTGGGTATGCACGGGTATCTAAAAGTTGACAAGGGCAACTATAATCTTCCTCGTTTTTTTAATGTATTAAGTATAAATATATTGTATATATATATTCAAGAGGAAATACAAAACCCATTTTAAAAATATTCAAGCATATTACAATGTCCATATAAAGTTTTGCTTTATGCTTAATTTACAGAAAATTTCAAGGGGGTTGTAAAAGAAAATCTAAAAATCTATTGCTTCCTTTTTTTGATTTTTTTGTTTTTTTTTACTCTTAATATTACGGAGATTATTTCACATATTTCAAAAAATAAAAAAACTAGCTTTTATCATTTAGTGCAATTACACTTAAAATGTATTGTAACACAAAACACATACAAACATGCAATATATTATATATGTAATTCTTTCACACGAGTTCTTATAATAATGTTATAATTTGGAAAATAAGAGGTGTTAGAATGCATTTCATTTTTTTTTCCAACTATTTATTCGTTTTGCCTGAACCTCTTAACAACTTAAAAACTTTTAAAATGTTTCTAAATTATAGTTTTAAATTTTATTTAAATTGTTGTTGGTAATGTTTCGTCTCAGTTATTAATATCGCTCTAATAATTTGAGCTTTAGAAATGTATCCAATTTAATACATAAAAAGTACTATATAAAGCACTTCCTTTTAAGTTTTCCATTTCATCTCAGGTTCCCTGAAGATCGAACTATGCTTGACGCTACTGACAAAACTTAAAGCAAATACATTTTAACCAAGTTTGGGAAATTTAGACTAAAATACCTGGAAGTAGTTTTGACAGTTATCATTTGTCATTTTCTGCAATTGCAGTTCATAATTATCTCTGGAAATGAATAAGTATGGTCTAATATACAAAATTGCATACATTAAGGCATGATATATAACTTTAACATATTAACATCTCCTAAATTGCATATATTAAGGCTTCAAATGTGTCACATTAAAATCTCCTAAATTGCATATATTAAAGGTCATATTATTATAATTTCTTCATTATAAAATCTTCAAAATTGCATATATTAAGGCGCGATATATAATTTTAGCATGTTAAAATCGTCTATATTCCATATATTAAAGCCTCAAATGAGTCTCATTAAAATCTCCTAAATTGCTTATTTTAAGGAGTCATATATAATTTTTTCATATTAAAATCTTCAAAATTGCATATATTTAGGCGCGATATATAGTTTTAGCATGTTAAAATCCCCTTAATTGTATATATTAAGGCCTAAGATGCATTACATTAGAATTTTCTAAATTGCATATATTCGTGCCAAATTTGTCCAAAATTGCATATATTAAGGCGTAATAAATAATTTTAATTTAAAATAGAAATAAACTTATCATTTGTAACTGTATTGGTGATATAAAAAAAAATTTTATAATTACATTTTATGAAATTTTATATGCAATATGGATAATAATGAAACATGAACGCTTAAGTAATGTCTAGATGCCGTGTACAGAATTTTTAGAAAAATAATAGCCAAAAACTAATTTTTAATTCTTTGTTTTTTTAAATACAGTTTTCTTATTATGGTCTTACTTTTAAAAATAACTTTATATAGCTACATATATAGTTTTCATATTTTGGAAAATATTATTTAAAAAAAAAAATGAAGTAAAAAAAACATAGTAATGGTTTACCTTTAGCAGAATTTTAAGTAGATTGTGTTAAAAGGTTATTATTCAGAAAAATAATGTAAAGTTTTAAAAAAAAAAGTTGCAAACTAAATGAAAATAAACACCATGTAGAAATTAAAAGTTAAAATCTTATTGGTACTTTATATGTTAAATAAATAAGAAAAGTGTAAATGGACATTATTCTTATATACAGAAAAATTTGCATGTATTGGTATATTAAAATAAGAATTAAAATTCATAATAAAGTACATGTACTTAACCTTTTAATCTTATGTTTTTTTTTTGAATATATAGTATTAAGTTATTTCTGAGTGTGGGAATTTATTGAATTTTGATATTCTTTTTTGGATTGAATCTAAAATCTTGGTTTAGTAAACCCTGACGATTTTCAAGATAAGGTATTTTTAACGTCAGATATTCTAAAAACGAGATTTACTAAATCGAGATTATAAAACGCTCCTCTTTATTTCATTTTAAATTCTTATTTAGCTTTAGCTTCATCACACTTTTGAATCAATTACAATTAGAACTTTTCTATATAATATTACACAAATTTTTAAGGGATTACTATCCAAAGCCTGCATTTCTTTTGACTGTATTTAATTGTCCTGTATTTCATTTGCCTATGTTTTGCAAAATTATTTCACTTTCTAATTCAGAATCTCACATATATATATATGTATTATGTATATATAAATATTATGGAAAAAGCGTATAATTCAGATTCTGTAACCAACTATAAAATTCCCCCTAGATATATTTGTTTATATTTATATATATTTTCAATAATAAAGAACTTCCAATAGATGGGGCTGCCGCCTCGGAACCTCCTCTGAACAAATTACTTAAGCCCTGGTTTTGTAATCAACTTTAAAATCTTAACTCAGGCAACTGAAATACAGGAAAAAAAGCAATACAAGCAAATTAAATACAGGCCAATGGAATACAGACAAATGGTACTACTGGCAAATGAAATACAGGCAAATGGCACTACTGGCAAATGAAATACAGGCAAATACAATACAGTTAAATGAGCAAAAAATACAGGCAAATGACACTAGGAAATATTTATAAAATTATATATATATTTCCCATATTCAAATAGAGTAAGAAGCCTTGGTTTCTGAATAGTAAATATAAATATGGAACTTCATCTAATTATCAACTTAGGAAGTTGAGCTACCTAATGCCAGCCCTTGTAAATATTTAATAAATAAATAAATATAGAAAGAAATCCCCGGTTAAAAATATTATTTATTACCATTTCTTTTATTCAAATATAGTTGAAAACCTATTCCATCAATTAATTACCACTCAAATTTTTCACCCACTTAATTCTAATATTAAATACTAAATTTCCATTAAAAGAACGGCATTCATTTTGGAAAATATTTTTCTTATATTAAAGTGTAATAATAAAGTACTTATATATTATTAAAAAAAAAACACCTACTAACCTCTTGTTATTGATCTAGATTTTCTTTTTATACTTCTTGCATGGGACAATAAAACAAAACAAAGATCTACAAGCTGTAAATTCTTTAACCAAATAACCAATTTTTTTGATACTATAATTTATTTTACTTCACGTATTCTATAAAATAAACACAATTTTTTTTATTTCTTTTTCTTGTTAATTTTTCCAATAATATCTAATTATTTTTTTAACTTTTGTCCTTCCTTTCGAAAGCAAAAATTCCGAATCTATGAAAGGTGGTCTGAATTCCAATAAATTTGCCCTATTACTTAACTTGCCCATTTTCTATTATAACCTCGTAACTTCAATAGATTCACAGTTATCGGATTGACATCCTTGTATGTCAGCTTTTCGAAGAAAAGCCCAAATCTTTCTAAACCTTCGAAAAATTACTTGCCATATTATACTTAACATCGATTTTAATTTTAAACCATCTAGTGTTTTTAGTTGCAAAGATATTCACTTTGATTCCAGCAATCTCTATGTCAGCCGCATTATGCTTTGCCCTGAAAAATCTCATAATTTGTAAACAACCTGGCCGTAATACTTTACTTGCCTACTTTTAAGTTCAGTTTTGTAGTGTAATGATCTGTAACTAAGATTCTAAATTTTGTATGGTAACTCTCCGAAAGTTTAACTTTTTGAAAGGTCATAGAAGTGCTTGCCCTAGTAAATAACTTCCGTTTGTACTTTTAATTTTTCTAATATCACTTTAATCAGAGTGATATCAGTTTTTCTGGAGTGTTAATAGTTTTTTAAGAAATTCATATTAGTTCAAAAAAATTGTATGGCAGCTGCCGATACATAATCTTGGTCCGATTTTAACCAAAAATAATAGGTAACCTGGAATTTACCTAAAAATCGGTTTGCTTCAATTTTAAACTCCAAGAATCTTCCTTATACATAGACGGATGGCGGACATTACCAGATAGATTTACTTTGCATACCGATGCTGATTCGATGCATACCTTTGAAACTATATCTATCATATCTAGATCAATGCGTTACAAACGGAGGAGTAATTTTAAAATACCTGTCCTTATTTGTATGCACTGGTATAAATACACGAGAATTATAATAAATAAAATTTACACCAATTTGAAAAACTTAAACAAAAACTCTCAAACTATACGATATATAATAATATACCATTAAAAATCCCTTTTAAACAATATCTTATACTTAAATTCACTTGGTCAGATGTATCCAAAAGAAGGCACATATATAGTAGTAGTTCATCATTTACTGATCTGATAATTAAAATTCGATTTTTTCCAATTTTTTTTTTTTTTTTTTTACTTTATGGTTTTTCACAGTTTAGGGTTTAATGTGCTCATCGATCTTTGTTATATTAAAATGGCACCCCATAATAATATATTATCCAATTACCTAAATTATATATATATACCTACACTTATACAATAATATAATATATTTATCACTTTCTCTAATCTTTGAAATGGGAAAAGAAAAAAAATATTTAGTTAAATTATCTTATAGATACCTTTATATATTTTACAATAAATTTATGGTTCTTAAAGGTTTTCGTATCGATTCGATACAGTAAATTTTCTTTCTAACATATTGGACATGGTCATAATAACATTCAATATAATATTATATTGTTTGTTTGTATGTATGTGTTGTATATTATTATAGTCCACCTGAGGTATCAATAGTGTTGACAGTTTGTTTTTCTGAACCTTTTTTTTGAAAATGGTTCTACCTAAAAACTTTTAACTTTACTTCAGATTTGCGTTGTTGTTGTTTTTGTTTTTGTTTTTTTAGTTTTAACTTTAAGAACAAATATTAATTGTATGTGTGTATATATGTATGTGTTTGTTAGTGTTAAGGATACTTTCATCTTAAAACAAAACAAAATGAACTTTATAAAGGACATTGAGAAAATTTAAGAATGGATAAGAATATAAAGTAATAACAATAGTATCAATGATGTGTATACATATACGATAACACACAGTACGTGTTTATATTATGGATGAGTATGGGTGTAAGGGATAGATAATTATGTACAAGGGTATTTGAAAAATTTTCAGTTAGCCTAACTGTTCATTAATATGAAATTTTATTTAGTTGACCGTTTGTACAGTTTGTACGAATGTACAGTTGTTCCAAATGAAGTGTTATCCGACCTATGGTGTAGTAGTTAGGACGTAAGCCTTTTAAATTAAAGTTCTGGGGTTCAAACTCTGATCAGATCATATCTAATAAAAAATATAATTTATAATTTACACATTTCAAATTTGAAACTGAAGATACAGCTACCCCGTCCATTCATGTACCTTGGTATCTAATAAATTAACAGAAATGCAATTACAACACATTATTAGATTCTTTGTTGTCAGTGAACGATGTATGGGTTAAAATAATAATCTGCATTAAACTCTAAGTTGTTTTTATTGCTTGAGGTTGCAGGATTCTTTAGGATCTATTGAATATACCATTTTATACAAGCTTTGATTACATCATTGGCTAACTTTTTTGTTAAAAATCCAAGATCATAAAAAAATAAATAAAATGTTTAATTAATCAAAAGCTATAAATTCGTCAAGAATTATTAATAAAATTTCAAATTTCAACTTAAAACTTTCACCTTTACTAAACAATAATATAAGAAAATAATTTTGAATGAACAATAAATTTGAACAGTATTTTCATTAAATGACATGTCAATTTTTCTTTAAATATAATATGTCATCTTTAAAAAATTTATGACAGAAGTCACAATTTATAACAAAATAAAAAAATTTGTCAGTGTAAATGTCATTTATAACTGAAACTGAAAAATTGTTTAAACTGCCTACATACATTCATAACATATAATATTTAAACAATTGTATTAATATATATTTTCCCTTAATGTCTCATATATACTTTTATACATTGTGCTAATTTATATAATATATTATTGTACGCATATAAAATGTACACATTACGTATATACGACATATGAACATGTACTTAAAGGATAAGGACAACAAAATGTATAATAGAATAGCAAACAACAACAACAACAAAAAGAAAACATTAAACTTGTATGTTTTCAATTTCTTTAAGATTAAATATGTGTATAAAAATATCATTTAAGTACAGTAAAAGACAAAAAAGTTGTAGTATACAGCTTTCATTTTGAAATTCTATATTAGCCCAAGTACAAGTAAACACAAACTAATACTAATTAGATTGCAATAGCTGGAAAATTTAAAATAATACCCCAATTAATCACCTCTGAGGAATTTATTATTGGGCAGAATTGAGTAGTGTAGAATCAAAATTTAAAAAACATTAGGTTACATTGAGAAAAGAGAATGTTTTTTTTATATTATCAAAATTTCGAAAAAAATCTCGATTTTAAAGATTTCCGTATTCGATTTTGATTTCTGTGATGTTATAATTTAAAAGAAGTGTTATCTTTTGGCACTTCTTTCATTTTACTCTTACGTAAGATTTTATTCCAATTTTCTGTAAACATACTTAGCAAAAATACTTCGTATATTCTCTGAAATTTTGGTTTTCTATTAAGTTATTAAGGAGATCAAATAGGCTTTTAAATTTTTATTTTAGAGGAGGAAAGTATTACATTCTTTTTACCATTTATTTAAAGGTCATAAGGACTACCTTATATTTCTATAATTAGAATTTAGCTTGTTGAATCCAGATGGTACTTGATGCTACTGGTTATGATATTAATTTGAACCCAGTGACTGAATCGAATCGAATCAACACCAGATAAAAGCTTTTTTGTTGGCCCTTTAATTACCGATCTAGCCAATTGTTGAATTTAGCCTTTACATTTATTCATAACAACTACAAATAAGTAAAATAGACAACCAGCTGTAGACCTTTTTTTATTGCCACCAGTGTTAATCTAAAAACAAAACAATGAAAGGAAGTAAATAATGGGTTTCTTTTGAAAGAAAAAGAAAAATATTTTTATTATTCTATGAGAAGAAAATTGGTCGTTATATTCGGTTATCCACCTGGGAATATAATCCATAAGACTAAAGCTAACTCACTTACACTTTGTTCACTTCTTTTATTTTAAGATTCAAGTATTAAAACAACAAAGAATGAAATGGTATATGATATTTCACGAATCAAATAAGGAAAAGAAAAATTTTAGTAGTTTTGGAACTAATTCTTAAAAAATAAATTTTTCCCATTTTATCTGTCTTGACCTTTAATATTAAAATAGCCGTTTTTGGTATTTTTTTTTGGAAAATATATAGTTTTTGTCTTTTGTCATTATATTGTTCATTCTTTATTACAAAAAAACGATAAGAGACACTTAAAAAGTAAAGTTTTAACTTGAAAATACTTTTTATTTATTTAAAACTTTTTTAAGGAATATTTTTATGATAAACCCGTCATGGATCTTGAATTTAAATAAAAATTTGTGAAAAGGAAGCCACACAATATAAAAAACCAATTAAAAGCAATTTTTCAATATTTTTTTCTTTTATTTTTCAAGATGAAAGGCAAACTTCTTGATGTAAAAAACCATAAAAAGTAACCGACCACAATCTCGATGTTTTTTTTTGTTCTAAAGGTGGAAAGTCTTTAAAGGCACCTATTGGAACTGTAGGTTGTTCCTAAAGATAGTGTGCTACTTTAACATACCAAAACCACCACTTTTTTTCACCTAAACTTTAGGTTAAACATGTGATACAAGTGTTCAGTTTGATTTCAAGGATAGAGATTTGAAGGTATATTTGGGAATAGGGTTTAGGAATTTCGGGATTATATAATTGAAATGGTTAGGGAAAATTAGATGATAATATTTAGAACTAAGGTGTTAATAAAATTCATCTTATTCGTACATATTATAATTACCAACTTGAGTGAATATATTTGATGAAATATGGTTCCACATCTGCGATAGGTGCATGATAAACAAATTTCCAAAGCTGTGTTACGCCATTTTTATACGGTGTTAGGATGCTTGCGATTATGTTAAAATGAGCATTTGTCGCCTCTTTGCTTCCCGTTGGAAACCTTTGAATGGAGGCATTATTTGTTCTTTAGAAGAGTTAATGCCTGCGAGATATCTATCAAATAAGGGTTCAATTGAATTTCAGAAAGTGAAGCATTCGTATTAGTTTTAACTTCTTAAGCATTTCCTAATTCAAGTAGAGGTAGTGATGAAATTAAAAAATAGTAATTGAAAATTGAAAAACTGTTCAAATATACTGAAGATTTGGGATTTTTGGAAAATTGTGAAAAAATTAAACCAAATTTCGGATTACGAGTAACCAAGTTAAAAGGTTTTGCAGATGCTCCCTATTGAAAGTGTATTTGGATTCAATAAACATTGAGTAAAATGAGACCATAATAGTAATTGAGGGATATTGTGTAGTTTTCTTTAAGTGCTAACTGTGCAACAGTTATTCTAATAAGTCTGTCTACACCATACGTACATATTAGAAGCGGGCATCTTATTATTATCGTGTTATCAGAATTGATCTTAATGAATTCCATATACAATTTAAACATGAATTACTACGCCTTATAACATGTACCAATGTTTTAGATTTTCATTAGATACAATTAAATTTGATTTATAATGTAATAATTTTGTATGTGAGTTACATGATATTCTATATCTGTGAATTATATTATTGAATTAAATTATTTTTTTATGTTTTGTGTTTGTTTATATTGTTATATTAGTGTATTTTTTATCAAAGCTATATAATTTTTAATTATTGACTACGTCATTCATTTGAACACAATGACGAATGGTAGTTGAATCGAGTCTTAAACCAGACAAGAGCTTTTTCTCTTTCACTGAGATTCGAATCCGGGCCTTTCGCATAAAAGTTAAACACTCTAAGCACTGTGCCATCCAGCCGTTATTGAGGATTTGACTTGATAAGAAAACTATCTAAGGCACACAATACCTATGAATCAATGCAGACAAAAATCTAGATTTTATAAGAAAATTGGTATCCATAAAGATTTCGAATTTTTAAAATGTTAAGTTTTACTTTAAAATACTAATACTCTAAAATATATTTAGTAAGTTTATAGTTAGAATGGTTCTATAAATAATTAATTAGTTATTATTTTGCTTAATACTTTCTTTAAAATCTATTTAATATCAATTCAAAAAATAATTTTTTAAAATAATGCTGTTTAAAATATTCTTTATATTGCAAATTTAAATACTTTAAATACAACCTTACAATAGTTTTTTTTTTTTTCTTCAAAGTATCCTTAAAATATGCAATTTTTATAAGACAATTTAGCATTTAAATGAATGCATAATTTATTCAAACTTAAATAAACTACACATATTATATTCTTTGTTGTCATTTCTATGTTATGTATTGACATATAACATGATGGAAAAAGCAGGAAAAAGTTTTTATTTCATATCATCTTTTTCTTATAAATAATTTAAAATCATATTAGTTGTCATCACAGAAGTTTTAATGCTTCATAAATTGTACCTTAACTGTTTTACTTGGAATGACATTAAAGAGAATATCTTATTAGCTGTTGACTCATCCGATTTTTATAAGTTTTTAATTTTTTATACCCGAAATCTACAATAGATTTTGGGGAATATAAGACGTTGCAACCAAAAAGAAACGAATTAGATATGGAAATACATATTATTAGAGTTAGTTCTTGAGTCAATTGACAATGTCCCTCAAGTCGTTTCTACAATTAAACAATTAAAAAATAGTGAAACTAATCAATATATATGTATATTTCTTTTGACGAAAGTTGTGCAAAGACTGCAAATGGAAATAATCGGACAGTGGAAAAATCGGAATCCAGAAGCCTCGAAACAAGCCAATGTTAAACAAACAAATCTTCAAAACGAAACTAAATATAACTTTTGAATTAGAAACATGGGATTTCTATCATGTTTTAATTAGCTCCCTTAAATTTGGGAATTATTGAAGTGGGGGTTCGTGTGCCCGTCACACGTCTGCTATTACTTTGGCATACATATCTAAGATATGAACTTGAAAAGGATATTCAGTATATGGTAATGGGTATTCTTACTCTTGGGGTATTCTATAGGCATATACATTTCTATTGAATTTACCAATTTATTAAATAAAATAAAATTAAATAATATTATTTTTTAAGGATTTTAAACTTTTCAGATTTTTTAACTTTAACAAAGATTTATATTTTTAATGTAATACAATTGTCATCGTAGCCCTGATTTTAGTAGGAATTCCTAAAGCGTTTCACCATTGTTTTTTTTGCAAATTTTTGCACATATTTCGTTCATTTTTATTTTGTTTTAATTCTCAGTGCCATTTTTTTTTTTTGTTTTTTTATTTCCTGCATTAAAATACAAGTATATAAAAGCATTATTGTATGGATATTTCCATTTTTTTTTTATTCATGAAAAAAAAAAACAATTTTTAAAAAATGTAAATTTTATGTAAAAATTCTGAATTTATCAATTCGTTTGTTGGTGGAGTTTTTTTATGCCAGTACAATAATATTTATTTAATTTTTATGTGTGAGTTAGCAAAGAGTATCCAAAAGTTGTTAATTCGTTTAGAATAGGCTAAACTAATATAATATTTTAAATTGATATAATTAATCGGTAAGTATTAAATTAAATTTTACGTAAAATAATCATAAATCCCGATGAATCTAAATGAGCGATTATGCAATTTTAGAGCTTTAATTAATTTACAACAGCTGGATGGAACATTGGTTATCGTGTCGACCTTTCATGCAAAAGACCCGGATTCAAATCCCAACGAAAGTGAAAAACTTTTATCTTGTTTTCGACTCGACTCAGCTACCATTCGTCATTGGGTTCAAACTAATGGCTTAATCAATAATTAATAATTATATATCTTTAAATAAAAAAATACATTAATATAAAAATATAAAGAAATAATTTAATTGAATAATATAACTCACAGATATAGAATACCATATAACTCAAATACAAAATATTACAATATAAACAAAAATAGTATTGTATCTATTTAAAATCTAAGACGTTTCTACATGTTATAAGGCGTAGTACTATCTCATGTAAATTGTAAGTAAAATTCATTTGATTAGTTCTAATAGCAATATATGTCCCCCGGTGCACACATGCACAGATATAATCGCGCTGTTTAGTCTATAACAGTGAACAGTTAGCACGTAATATTCCATCTATCTAATTATTTCTTATAGAATTTTAAACTTTACAAAACTTCATTAATCGAACCGTAAATAGGGGTGTGGTCTGAAATCTCGGTTTAAGTAAACCTCGTTTAGAAAATCTTGTTTTTAGAAAATGTAGTTTTTAAAAAATCTCTGGAAAATAGGTCATAATTTTGATTTTGTATCCAACCCTAAAGTGCATGAAACTGAGAGTTTCTAAAAACGAGATTTAAAAAAAAAAGATTGACTAAGCCGAGGTTATTGAACGCTCCTGTTCGCTGATGAGACCAACGGTTTAAAGCTTTACATCCCATGTATTATGTTGTATAAAGTTATTTTATTTTTTTAAATTTTGCATTTTATTTTATGCTAATAAACATTTCCCCACGTGGTTATATATTTATTTTTATTTATTTTGTTAGAATTGTGGAGAAGAAAAATAAAAAAAAAGATAACAAAAATAAAGACAGCCCAACCACAATAAATATAATAAAAAATCCTATAAAAAATATTATAATTTTCTATTTTTGATATTAAAGAGCATTTGTTTAATTTTAAAATTGTAGATAAACTAAACTTTATTTAAAACATAATTATCATTTAATTTAAACTAAAGTACTTAGTTAATAATAAATTAGTAGAAAATTTTTCTGTGCTATCTTTTTACTCTATTAATTTAAAATTATCAACCTTAATTTCATAAACCAGAACGGATAAGTTAATAGTAAAGTATCTCACAGCTTCTTTTAAATAAAGAGTAAAAGATCTTGGGCCATATGTACGTTCACTATTTTAGTATTTTTTCCAATTTCAAGATCTACTTTAAAAACAAATCAATACTCTAAATAAGTATTTACTCAACCGATATACTGAAGTTAGTATCTACACAATTTTTTTTGTTATCTAGCTTAGACTTAAATTGTCTGTCACCGGCAGTATCTTAAAAATAAAATACTCTACGATGTGTATGTTAAATAAAATTTATTTCGAACTAATTGGTAATTAATCCTTTAATAAATTTATAAATTAAAAATTATAAATACGAAATTTAAATATCAAATATTATATAACTTTATATTCATATATATATAAAGCGTGTTGATAGCCCTTATGGTATCCCAAGAATCGTGTACCGAAAGTTAAAAAAGTGAATCGTTCAGGAAAGCCAAAAAACTAAAAAAGGGTTTTAAGTGTGTAACATGCCAAACCTTGCTTAGCCCTTCGTACTTAATACTAAAGCTTTGCATGCAAAATTAAGTACAATATTTCTAACATTGCTCATAACTTTAAATCACTTCTGCTACTGCGTTACTATTAAGTCAGATTTTTTATACGTAAGATTAAGTGTAGAATAATAATCTGAATTAATTTAAATTTTATTTTTATTTTTGAGGCTGTGACCCCCTTAATACAAAGCCATATAATGAAATGATATTTACAAAGATTTTTCTACATTCGTTTTAAATGTTAATAAATATTGCCTCGTATCTAAATTTTTCCATAAAATAATTACTTTTTTATTTAATTTTTTTAATATTAAAAGCCAGAATAAATTCATTAAATTAACCAAATACATAATTTTAAATTTAAAATAAAAGAGTTTAATCAAATTTGAATTTTTTTTAAAAATTTAAAAATTTATTAAAATTGTTACTGGAAAATAATGAAAACCATCTAGATATAAACCATCTAAACTAAAAATTTAGTCAGTAATTCCATTTCAAGTTCAAAAACTTCTTTAGAATGTATGATAAGATATTAAGGTAATATGGGTAGTTATTACACTTATTTGTATAATTGAGGTAAGAACGACATCTTAGTTTGTTTTTTCATGGCTCATGACAGTTTCACGAATCTCCACTTTCATTTATATCATATTTGTGAAATTTTTAGGGACTTATGACTCACTTTAAAATATTTACGTGGGACATAAGTCTTTTGATAAGTGAGTCGTAAGTTCCTTTTGGAAGTTATACCCATTAAGTGGGTATACTCCCTTTACTAATTTTTAATGGCAGTTATAACATCATATAACTAAAATTTATCATTATTTATTTTTAAATATCATATGCAAGTTAACCCGTTTTCCAGAGTATTTATGAATTCATGTATGCGAAACTTTGGTTACAAAATCGGATTTATAGGTGTAGCTAGTAGTACAAATGAAATTTATAACCATATAGCTTTATTTAATTATAAAATTTTTTTTTGTTTTTTAATTTTGAAAAAATACCCCTTATGTCGAATTCAACCCCAAAGTGTTTGCTAATTATTTAGATATTATAGTTTAAGAAAGTCTGTATATATCCGTATACTCCGCCAACGCCGGTCCCAAGCCCGGATGAGAAAGGAGGAGGGGGAGGAGTACCAACCTCGTTAAAAAACCTAGGTTCAGCTGGCCCGGCTGAAAGCACCTTGTGAGGGCTCCTGGCGAGGGTTACACGTGAAAAGCGGTCAACGGTTGATGCGGCGGAAGAGAATATCTAAATATTCCAACGGCGTAGCAGGCGGAAGAACCAAATAAATATCGCAGCGTCTGTACTTCAAAGAAGCGGCTGCCAAAGGCGACTGTACTCCATGTTAGGAGCGGCCTTCCCTCTAGCGATGAGTCTGGTCATCCCGAAAGGAAAGTAGCACCTGCCAGACCCAACTTTTGGCTTATAACCAATCGATTGAACGCTACAAACCGAAAGATTGATGAATAAACATCTAGAAGATCTTGACTATGCGGACGATATATGCCTACTATCAACTAGAAATACCGATGTGCAGAAAAAATTGAACGATTTGGCACAAGAGTCTGAACTGCGCGGACTAAAAGTCAATGTAAAGAAAACAAAAGCAATGAAAGTAAACTCACCTAATGTAAACAATTTGATGTTATATGATGAAGAAATATCTAATGTTACCAACTTTTGTTCACTTGGTAGCGTAATAACGCCTAAGGGAGGGGCAAAAGCAGATATGATCGCTAGAATAAATAAAGCTAAACAAGTGTTTGCACAACTTCGAAAAACCTGGAAGTCTGCAATCATCTCTAAGGAAACAAAAATTAAAATATTTAATTCAAACGTCAAATCTGTTCTGTTATACGGTTGCGAAACGTGGTTAGTAACGGAGGAACTTACCAGCAAAATCCAAAGCTTCGTTAACACCTGTCTCCGTCGAATACTGAAAATATGGTGGCCAAACAGAATTAGGAACGAGGAATTACATGCCAGATGCAATCAAGTACCTAAAGCAGAGGAGATTTTGACAAGAAAATGGAAATGGATTGGTCATACACTCAGAAAAGATCAGTTCGAAATCTGCAGGCAAGCGCTTGATTGGAACCCGCAAGATGCAAGAAAACGCGGGCGTCCGAAAACTCGTGGAAAAGAACAATTCACGCCGAAATTACCAAATCAAGAAAAACATGGGGTGAAATAAAAATGATCGCACAGAACCGTACTGAATGCAAGGATTTTGTTAAGGCTCTTTGCTCCACTAGGAGCTATAGAAATTAGTAGTATATATCCGTACTCGTCACTGATGTTATTAAAATAAAATTCATTTTTCAATTGAGAATGTTAAAGGAATTAAGACCCACCACTCTGAGTCAAAACTCTAAGAGTTAAAGCTCATTGCTAATTGTTTTTTACGTTCCATTAAATGATTCATAAGTCCCTCATGGAATCATGATCCTGAGAGTTATGACTCTGCACTCCCAAAATCGCATAAGACCAAAAGTCTAAAAATTGAAACTAACAAGTGGTCCTAAAAATATTTCAGAGATTTTTCAATTTAAATTTTGAACGGTTTTTTACTGCTAGTTCGAAATTTATTTTAAAAAAATTCTTAATTATTGAACTATGAAAAATCGTGTATACATTAATTGTTAGCTACACTTCAAAAACCCTTCACCCTCAATCGCATTAAATCCGGTTTTCATTTTTAAAATAAATAAAGTTTTTAAAAGAAAACTTTTCGGGAAATTAATTTTTTTCAGTTCCGCTTAAAAATCCCTGAAAACAGAGAAGAAAAAATCTGAAAAATAAATGTTTCCAAGGAATTTTATACTTAAAACTTCGTAAGTCAATTTTTTCTTAAATTTCTTTCATTAAATATTTGTACAAAATTAAATAAAAAACTTTTTTTCCCTCAATTCCAAAAGGTTCTTAAGAAAAAACCAAAAAAATAATGAGAAAATTGAAATAAAAAATTTTCTTAAAAAATAAAATAAAACAAAAAAATAGTGAAAAATAAATTGAAAAATTGAATTGCAAATGAACCAATGAAAGTTTTTTTAAACAAATCATTGCCAACAACCAAAAAATTTAAAATTAGCAAAATATGCTAAAAAAACATAAAATATTCTTTTGGTTTAACCCTAATAACAAAAAGTAACGGGATAAAATTAATTTATCATTACCCAAAAATCAGCAAAAACTTAAAAATAAATAAAAAACCTCCAATATTTTATTTGCCTTAACAAAAAAAAAAGAAAAAGAAAGTCAAAACGTAAAAAGAAGCAGTTAAGGAAAAATTTTCTATTAAAAATTCAAAAGAAAAGCCAAAATGGCGTTTAATAATTCACTAATGGTATCATTTTAAATTGAAAATTTAACAGAAATTAGGTTTTTACATATTTACGAATTAGAATTCCTTCTTTAAAATATTTAACAAAAAATTCAAATAATATGGTGGGGGTGTTATTTGAATTTGAATAGTAATGGAAGTTTAAATAAAACAAGAAACTTCTTTAAATTAATTATGAATTTGAATTGTTTATATGGCGATGCTACAAATTTTATTTCTTTAGTGAATTTGTTAAATTGAAAATAAAGATTGCGCTATCTAAATAATTTTTTTTTTATTTTACGTGGATTGGTGGGAATCTTCGCTAGATACAAACTGCCCCGTAGCAGAAGTGTATACCGGATTCTTACCAAGCTAAACCACAACTTTCCCTTATTAAAACTAGTCGAACTAACTAACCACTAATATGTTGCTATCTTTGGTTTGGATATAGGTTTTGTGCACTTTCCCTAAGAAAATCTGTACTTAATACTATATTATCTAAAAGTCTTTTGATTTTAAGCCTTCCTGTAATAATCCGATTTTTTATTAATTGAGCAGCTTCAATATTATGTGCCCCCTTCAAGACGAGCTTTATGCTTTATGGCATATCTACTTATTTCATCTATAACTTTGGGAATTTGTATCTCTATGTATGCCACTATTGCGTATATACCAGAGAGAACTTACTTTGTTACGTAGAACTTTATTCTGAAAAGTTTGTATTTATTTAATATGCGTTTGCTTGGCACAACCCCAAAGTTGAATACCATAGGTTTAATTACTTGGTTGTAAATTAGCACTTTATTATATATTATTAATTTAGACTTACGCTTAGTAATTTTCTCTATTCAAGTTATAGTTTTTTCTTCTTAAGATGTTCATTCCACTTTAGCTTGACATCCAGTGTCATTCCTAGGTATTTTGCTTAATTTGCTATCTTAATAATGTTTTTATATATTGAACCTTTGGCCTTTCATTTGATTTTCTTTTGATTTCTTGTTTTTAAGGAGCCACTACTCAATATTATCCAGGTCATTTATAATTAACGAAAAGCTGTAAGGCTCCCTTTAGTTCCAATCTAACCATATTGTCAATACAGATTTGGAAAAAATCAGGACCTAGAAGTAATCCCAGAGGTACTCCTTTTTTTATATATTGGATATTACTGTAGGTGTTATTGTGGGTATTATTACAGTGTGTCTGTTGTATTGTGTTGTGTAGATATGACCTGAAGAGATTTAACTGAATCTTAGAATCTTAGAAGAATATTATGGTCAACACAGCCAAGATTTTTAAAACAATTTATTATAATTGAAGAATTAGATAATTAAATATTTAAGACTTAGGTCTCAATCTAAATTACGACGTATAATTTTTGTTTCAACGTACCGATGTTAAACGTATGTTCTTTATATTTAGAATTGGGTTGGCATCCAATTAAGAGTTGAATTTGATAGTTTTAAAAAATAATAATTTTCTATATTAATTATGGGGCCTCAATGGCAAATTGACTTAGCACATAGCTAATTAATCGAGAGAATGAGAGTTCAAAGCTTTCACATGTCGTAAAAGTTATTTTAAAAAAATCCAAAAACAAATAAAACAAAATAAAATAAATTATAGTATTTATAGTTTAATGACAGTATGGTGCTTTAATGGCCTTTATACGCGATTTTGCACTATTCATTTCATTTATTAAAAATAAATAAATATATATATAACTTAGTTAATTAAACAATTAATTTAAATTTATAATAATTAATAATTTTTACCACATATTCAATTAATTTTGAGAAAAGTTTGCGTAAGTAATTTCACTTAGTGCGTTTGTTTGTCCGTATATTCACAGAACTTAAACGCCTAAATTGTAAAGAATCTATAGAAATAAAATTCTAAATATTCGCAGGTATTGCAAAAAAAAATAATTTAATGGCGGAACTTTTTCTGTAACCTTACCAGTTACAAAGCTAACCGCCCCCTGAAGTGCGTAAAAGCTCTATATTTTTAACGATACCAAGTGTATAGGGATGTCATTCAGTACTTTAATTTACCATTATGAAAATCTTAATTTTGCAAAATTCCTTACCCTCTCTATCTTTCAAAAATTTTTGTTAAGAACTTGATTCGTGATCTTAAGTATACGGTTTTGTAGTTTGGTCTTCTATAATTTAATTTAATTTTTAGTGTGGCGCTTTATTATTTGTCAAATAGTTTAAAATCAAAAAGACTTACAACTGTCATACAAAAAACTGTACAAAATTTTTGTAGGATGACAGCTGCGGGCTTGGTGAACATATATTTTTAGATTTAGAGTACATACATATATTTTTTTATTTTAACTTTTTTCTGGGAACCAATTTTTATGAAAAATTACAAATTTATTATGAAGGCATTTATATTTTACAAATTTAATATTGTATTCATATATATATATCTTTCACATACTTAGCTTAACTCTTACACAAGTACATTATATTTTCAAATTATTCAATACATTTCACGTGCAATATAACTACAGGTAAAAATTATAAACTATCATAAAAAATTAAATTCATTATTTTGTTATTAATGTAACATCAAATTATTAATCTAAAATTTTCTCAATATATTTTATCTGTGAAATGTAATGAAATGTATCTATCAATTTCAATCAATTAATAAAACAAGTACTATTTACGTAAAATTAACCATAGATTAAATCTACAACTCAAAACAATAATCTAATATTTTAAAGATAAAATAAAAACTCCATATTATATTCTGTCTAACAATCTAGAAATTATTTCACATGAATAAAATATATATACCATATCAATTAAACCTATCTCTTTCTATCTTTTATTATATTATCACTGTCATATTAATTTATTTCATTAATTAAAATTTACCTTCTGTTCAAACTTTCAACTAACGGAATAAAAATAAAATGAAAGTTATTTTATGAGGGGAAAAGAATTAAAACTTTCACCTGTTGTATATTATACATACCTTCATTTTTATATATATATTTATTTAGATTATTATTTTTATTTTCTTATAAATATATTTTCCTGACATTTCATTTTCCATCTTTTGCATTTTTAAGGAAAACCTTCAACATTTACAGTACACCCTCTCATTTCATATCATCTTAATACGATAGCAATTTTTTAAATAAATACAAAAAAAATACAAAAACAACAGCTGTTGTATGTCTACTCAAATTTTTTATGCTGAATAGAGCATGTACTTAAGCTCATTAACTGAACTTTGATATAATTTAATTATATATGTGTACATAGTGCAAAAAACAGAGCATCAACGAATAATTCTGACATTGTGGAAAATATTGTTTGGTGTCATAATCCCGGTCAGATCATATCTAATAAAAAAATATCGTAAAATTGTATATCGTAATAGTTATATCGTAATAAAAAATAAAATATTAATAAAAATATATAAATAATTCTTGTGTAAGATTATAGATGGTGCACAAAGTTAACATTTGTGCTTTCATATTTCATAACCTTATATAATAGCTACAGCCGAGTAATCAACGGCTTAGTGAATATTATGATTAAAGAAACTGAAGCCTAGTTTAAAATAAACTTGGTGAATGCCCTATACTCCTTAAAGGAGTCGAAAAGGAATAAAAAATTATATTTTTATTAAGAAGCTGCTATCAAAAACTTATTTTCAATTGCTAAGTTTTGGGATACCCTTTCAAATTCGTTCTGGCTCTGTGTAGGCATTGCATACCACGTTTTTGGTTCTTTAATTGGACATCTATCTCAGAACTTCATTTTAAATCGATAGTTTTACTTGTTCTAATATTTTTTTAAGTATCTACGACTTTTCTTTAGATTGATCTTGCCAGATTCATTCAATTTTAATGTCATGTTATTTTTATCTAAACTTTTGGTAAACATTTGGGAAGCAAAATCATTTGGTACTGATCTTAACTATATCTCGTTATTTTGCAAGTTCCAAGTTCCAAGCCATTTGGAATAAAGAAGGCTTGGAACTCGTTGCTGCTATATGCCTTATAAGTCTAGGTAGTGACCCCCTTATTAATTTGACTAATCTAAAATATAGAAAACTTTTAACTTGTTTCTGTTGATTAATTTTTAGTATATGTTAGACCAATGGTGTAATGATTAAGACGTCTGCCTTTTAAGTAGAAGGTCTTAAATATTCATTTCTGATTAGAAAAATATCGTAAAATTGTATATTTATATCGTATTGGAAAATAAGATAATATAAAACAAATGTATAAGTATATAACTCTTGTGCAAGATAATAGATGGCGCACAATATTAACATTTGTGTATTCATAACCTTAAACAATAGTTACAGTCGCCTAATCCATGGTTTAATGAATATATCTATATAAAAGAAACTGAAGTCTTGTCTAAATAACTAAGTGAATGCCCTACACCCCTCAAAATTGTGAAAAATATAATAATATGTATTATGTAGTATATGTACCCATATATGTACAAATTAATCACATTCAATTAAAGTTATTCTTAACTTTTTTACTCAATAACATAGCTTTACATGACAACTCTAGAATTTACTTCATTCAACTCATGAAAACATCCAGCTTCTAAATTACCCCATTATTAATAATTGGCAACTGATAATAAAATTCTTTTTTCAACCTACATTTATTTACTCCTAATTTTATATTAATTATTATATTTCTTCAATTATACCTTTATTTGTATTATTAGTATACGTACTACATACTTCTTCGTTCCTTTTGCTTCTTATAAATTGCTTGTAATCAATACCTTATTAACACTGACATAAAACAAATCAACATCAATATCAATAAAATCAATACAAAAATATTAACAAAATATTTGAGATTTTCGAACTTATCGAAAATATTTTTTTTGAGAATACAATTATCATTCACAATAACAAAGGTATATATTATAAACAAACACATATTATCTACTCTAAGAAAATATAATTTAATATATTAAAAATACAATATTTATATATACCATATATACATTATATTTAATAAGCCTACCAGAGAGGTTTTGGAAAAGACTTACCTTCTTTCTGATATTTGAGCTTTAAATTTTTGATTTGACATGGTTGTCATGGTTACAAATAATACAACAGTTTATATGAGCTAAAAACATTGAATAAATCTGTTTCATTCATATATAGCTGTAATAAAAGAGGCTTGTGCAAAAAATATCTAATTCTAATATCTTGACAAAACACAAAGTTGACATTTACCAACTTTTTTCCTACCGACTTTCCTTAATAAATGCAAAAAATTATATTTATAAAAATTATATTTCCACCGACTTTCCTTAATAAATGCAAAAAATTATATTTCCAAATCAAAACAATTGCTAATGAGATCCAAGGCTCAGGCTATATAACCTCCTAATATAGTAATAATACAAATAAATACATATTATTACATTTTCAGATGAACTTCCCAATTTTTAGTTTTTTTCACTAGATGGCAACTCTAAATATATAAACTTATTACGTAGATTATATTATTTCAATCAATAAATTCTATATATCGAATATGATTTCAAGGGAGGATTATTTTTTGTTTCAAAAGAAGATTAATCAATGGATAATACTCGTAACAATATGGAATAATAATAATAATTATAAGTAAAATAAATGCCAAAAATTTATAAAATAAAAGAAAATAAATTACAGCTTATTAGAATTAATTTTTATTAGGTTTTTCTCTAATTAATTATGATACATGAATATTAGTTATTAATGATTTTTTATTAAATTTTATTTGCATCCATATGTCTTAAAAAAAAAATTCCATACATGTGTGATCAAATAAATAAAATAAAATTAAGGTAATATACTTAATAAAGTATATTTGGGTAGGTTTGGTAAAATGTTAGGTACATGAAATGTTACATTAAATGTTATTTAAATATTTTATTAAAATAAAAAAAGACATCAAATAGTTCAAACTATTTTTCCAAGATTAAATAAAATCAGTCACTGCTGAATTATAATCTATAAAACGGCTGGGTGGCACAGTGGTTAGAGTGCCGACCTTTCATGCGAAATGCGCGGGTTCGAATCCCAGTGAAAGTTTTCTGGTTTTCGACTCGACTCAGCTACCATTCGACATTGAGTTCACAATAATGGCTTAATCAATAATTAGTATATAATTCTATATCTTTAATAGAAAATAAATTAATTTTACAATATAAACAATTACTTTAATTGAATAACATAACTCACAGATATAGAATACCATATAACTCAAATACAAAATTATTAAAATACAAATAAAATAGAATTGTATCTATTGAAAATCTAACACGTTTTCTACATTTTATAGATATAGTACTATCACATGTTTGAATTGTACGTCGAATTTTTTTAAGATCAATTCTAGTAACACGAATGACGCCCTTTTATAAATAATTTTATTCTTAAAAAAATGTTAACGCAAATCAACAGTGAGTTATAAAAGTGGTTTAAAATTTTAATTGTAAAACCTGTATATAATCAAAATAAAACGTTAAAAATATTTTTATTTTTTCAACTTTAATAATTGCAACTTTAATATATATATATATATAAATTTACAAACTAACATATTAAATAAATATCTATATTTATTAATAAATATAATTATTTATAATATAATTATTAATAAATAAATTTATTTATTTTTTTTAATTTTTAGAAAACTTTATAATCGTAAAAAAAATTGAAAATAAAAAGTTTTTTAAAAATTTTGTATTTGTTGTTTTTTTCTTTAAACTTGTTTTATAACATTTATTTATTTATTTTTAATTAGTACCATTTAATATTGCTTGATACTATTATAGTCCTATGCCTATTTGGCATTTGAGCTTGTTGAATAAATACCTTCTATTTATTTATTATGACAATATTAATTAATTTTTTAATTTTATATTATTTTATATTTAAATTATATAGATTATTAGAAATCTATTATAAATTATATTTGATCACCATGGCGATTTGTATAGAAAAATTATTCGTACAGGAATCGAACCCGAACTCCGACTTGGTTATTAGTCCAAATGCTTACCAACTAACCCACCTAAGCCCCTTTTGTAATATGAAAATATTAATTAAATATTTAGTTTGAAATTATTTGTAAATTTTTTATATAAAAACATATTTAAAATAACCTCCTTTTCCGAAAAAAACTTTGAACTTTAAAAAATATGTAAATCAAAAATCTATATTATAATTCAATTGATTTCAAATTAATGAGCAGGAATTTTTTGAGAACAAAAAATTTTTATTTTTATTATTAATCTAAAATATTCGAAATTAAATTAGAGTATCCGATTGCAAAATGAAAAGAATACTTGAAAGTTGAGTTGTTATATAAACGAGTTACATGGTAACTATTACAGATTAATATATCTATAATAGATGTTAATTGACATTTTACGCGTTTCAAACGCACATAAATTCAAATTTATTTTGACAACCATACGCATTATGTAAATTGACTTTATTACGCATAATGTTAAGCGCTTATAATGTCAAACTGACATTAAGTACATTGACATTATTGCGACTACCTCAAAATTAAAACCAAATTTCTTTGAATTAAAAGTAATGCCCTATTCACATTACGGATTTATAAAATGTTATAGCGATCGTAACATGTTATAAAAATTTGCATTCACACAATGAAAATTTGACGTTTTAATCAAAAAGTTTTGCTTGACGTTTTCGTTTGTTTATAATAAAAATTTTATTTACAAATCAAAATGAATTCTTAAAAAAAATTAAAAATAAAACAATATTTATGATAATGAAAATGATAAATAATCATTCAAGACAATGGCAAGTCCTTCAAGGAATATGAAGATCAAAAAAAACTTAATAAATCGAAAAAAAATCGATTATATCAAAAAATTTAAGTATACAACCTTGAAACATATCATATTATACTGAATAACTAGTTATTACCATATTATACTTGACAGCTTTACAATACAATATTTCTAGTTATAGGACATTATAACAACCATATAACAAATTAACGCTGATAACATGTTATAGACCCGCAGTGTGAATAGGGTATAAATGAAAAACTTCAAATATAATTCCAAAATAAAAAGATTTCATAAAAGATATTATAGTAAAATGAATAGAATTATAAGTTATAACTCAGCCATCTACCATATATTGAAAAGTTATTATAAAATAATAAAAATAAAATCTAATTAATCTTATATTATATTAAATAAAATACATCTTTTACTTAAAATCAAACAGAGTTTGCATTCCTAAATAAATTCAAAACCAAAATTCACATAATATAATGTAAGTGATTTTAGATAATGTAAAATATACATTATATGGAAAATTCAATTGAATTGAATTGAAATGAAAAATGAAACTGATTACTATCGACATTTTTCCATTTATATTATAATTATCATTAAAAATGAAATCTCATGTCATACTCTTTTATATTCATTATTCTATTGTTTCCGTTTCCGTATTAACCATATAAGTACATAATACCAAGATATATTGAAAAAATATAATGTTTTTTTTTTTAATATACACATATACATATTAACATATACATACATATCTGAATGTTTTTATTATTTGAATTAAATAAAAGAAAACAAAAATAACATAAATTTTAATTAATTTTCCTAAAATTTGTAATGGAAAATTTTTCATTAAATTTTTGTATTTGATAAAATTTTACAAAATAAAAAAAAAAAAAGCAAACTATCTTTTATCTCATCAGTATCATTATAGTCTCTTTTATTTTGTATGTTGTTTGTATTTTAGTTATTTTTCATTTACATTATCTCATTTTGTAACTCTTTTTTTCTCTTTTTCTCTTATGTTATTTTTAAATATAAAAAAAAAAAAAAAAAAAAATTTAACAAGAACTCGTATTTATTCGTTTTAATTTTATGAAAAACATTTTAATTGTGGTCTATCTCTTTCTATTTTAATTTTTTTGTAATTTTTATCTGACAGATACAAAAAAAACTATTCAAATTGAATATTTTTTTGGGAATGGAGTTGTTATAATACTTTTAATATTGAAAAATTTATAAATTAAAAGAATTCCGTTTTTACATTATCTTTTGAAAAGTTTCGTGGACTTAAAAGAGTTGTAGGAGTGATATAAATATTAAATTAGTGTCTGCTACAACTTTTAGGCTAAATGTCTTAAAATTCCTCAAAATAGCTTATTATCGTTTGATAACTATTTTTAAATTGAAAGCATCCCTAGGGTTCCTTGAAAATATAAGACTCAAGAACATTTTTTTTTTAATATTTATTTAGAATTTTTTGGTAAAATGAGTTACCTCTGCAAATTTGCGTTTTTGCAGAGGAAGTTCACCTTAGTGCTATATAAATGCAGTAATCGTTCCTCCTTAAGACTATTTACATTATATTTCAAGAACTTTTTTGTTGTTTTTAATAGGGGGATATTATATGCTACACACCTACGCCTTACAATCTGTTGTGCATTCAATTGTCAACATTCTCTATTAAACATGCAAGTAATATTATTAATTATGTTTATGATTTTAGTTGCGGCATTAATATTGCAAAATTTCGTTAATCTTTACAAAATTTTGACATTTAAACAGTTTTCAAATTTATGATTAACGCATTAAAAATTTGTTAAAATGCGTCGTCGTCATCATAATATTATTATTTTTTTTTATGATTTTAGCTGTGGCAATAATATTTCGAATTGCCTTAATTTTCATCAAAATGTTGACAGTTAAAGAGTTTTTAAAATTTTGATTGACGCGCTAAAAATTTGTCAAAGCGCGTCATCATCTTCATCGTCGTGTATTTGACATTTTAGAAAAGTATCTTATTATACGTTTTTATATTTCATTTAATATAGGATATTTGTAAAGGCAAATTATTTTGAAGTCACACTATTTAGGTACTTACCCCACTGCTCTACCGAGGCCCCTCTCCAAAAGAATCATTATTTTAATAAATCAAAATTTTCTCAAAGGAAACCCAAAATTTTATTTCAAATATACCTTAACTTTCGTAATATAAATATGTCATAAAATTCTATCACATTCTATATAGTTTAATCAAAATTTCGAATTATTTAAATAAATAAACATCTATATTTATATTGAAAAGTTATATATATTTATTTATAATCAATGTAAACTTAAGGTAAAATATTGTATGCAAAACTAATTTCATAATTTTTAACGAATCTCTGAATTAACAAGATATTATTTAAATCGACAATGACAAACCCCGTCAATATATTCCTTCCGGCATTTTATCCTTTCAAAAGGAAACTTCTTTTAATAAACAGGATATCTAATTAATACATAAAATAATTTTGTAATAGATTTTTATCTTAACTTCCCCTGTTTTTTTTTTTACCTTAACTTCCCTTTTTGTATATTGATTATATTGATAAAAATATTTTTCAAAATTTATTTTTATATTTAATCAATTTGACTTTTGAATTCCCACAAACCAACAGACTATTGAACAAATACAGTGTAAATTTTACAAATTACAAATTTTCAACATACAAAAAAAAAACGAAAAAAAAAAAAAACCAAAATACCAAAAAACAAAAACAAACAAAAATAAAATATATCAAAAATTATTCAATTTCTAAGTAAATAACGCCTGATGCCTTTATTTAAACAAAATGAAAGAGAAAATTTACAAAAAATAAAACCCAAAACTCAAATAAAAAAAAAACATTCAATGTTTATTTTACTCTTTTAGCATTTACACTTATACGAAAACATATACGTATACAAATATATATACATATATTATATATATACATCAATTTATACAAATTTTTATACAATTCATAAATATACTGTAAAAAAAAAAAAAAAAAAAATATAAAATAAATATTTATAACAAAACCTCTTTTACCACATTTAACAACACTTCATTCAAACAGCACCAACAGTTGCAGTAATATTAACATTATACAGCTTTTACACCACCCACATTTTCCCCCTCCGCTTGTTTTATTCATTTCAAAGTCATCTCATTCAAATTTTTTATTTTATTTTTGCTTTTTTTTTTTTAATATTTATCTTCTTTTTTTTTTTTAATCCTATCACTACAATTGTCAATATGTATACATATATACATATATATAGGTATATATTTAAATATACTCATATATTATTATATATATATAAATGTATATTTGTTTGCATTTGTATCTCTAGTACAGTTTTCAATGTTACTGAGATTCTAAAATAAATTCCAGAATTTACAAATATGTGAAATCTAAACAAATACGTATCTGAACTGGATGGGTGGGTGGTTGGATGGGTTGGTTTTTTTTATTTTTTTGTGAATATTTCGTTTTAATGACACACAATGCTATCAAATATCGAAAAATGAAAAATTTTCCAAAAAGAGGGTTGAATACACACAAAAAGAAAAATAAATAAACAAAAAAAAGAAGGAAAAAAAGTAACCGTAAAAGAAAATCAAAAAAAAAAACAACGCAAAAATTATAACTGAAGTCATGTATGACAAATTAAATTCAGTGAAATTACTTAATTAAATGAGGTAGCATAAATGGCTGTTATTTATATATTTATAAATCTATACATATATATATTTATATATACATATTATATATTATACATAATGAGATGCTGTAAACTTTTTAAATAGTGAAGCATAAAATATTTATAGAAACATTTAATTGTGAAATATTTACAAGTTAAGTGAAAATAAGGTGGCCAATTTAACGCAATAATTATTTATAAAATAATTAAATAAACTCTAAAGAATAGTGGTGCCAATAAATTGAGATCCTTTGTATTGAAAGTCTTTTCGGCATATTGTAGGTCCTAATACAATCTTATGTATAAAATTTGTATATTTGGAGTTGATTAAGATGGATTTTAATAATAAAAATTATAATAATGTTCAGTACCTTCCCCCATAGTTTCGAAAGGTACCAATACAAATTGGCTTATTAGCCGAACAATTGAAGAAAAATACAAATTCATTTTCTCTTATAACTCACAGATTATAAAAATGTTAAAACGTATAATAAAATCATAAATTAATAATAACATTATGCCTATTGACAATTTTATACGAAACTGTCGAAATAAATATTATAAGTATGCATAGTTATATGGGATTACTCATTACTTGTTTAACATGATTATATACTTAGTAAACTTAATTATTTTATACTGCAGGAACCTCAGTAGTGTAGTAGGTAAGAATATGGCTCATTTATAGAGGATGTGTATATAATTTATGTTGAGAACCCCTTGACCTGTGAAATAAAAATTATATATGAACATAATAAGAGAGGCTCAGAATCAAAATTACCTAACCCTTTTCTGTATAAATCAAATAAAAATCAAATATTTAATTGAACTGAGTAATTGAAAAAGTCAATTTCCTGTTGCATTTTAGGTATTTTTTTTCGCTTACGTAATTTTTAGCACAACAAAAATTCGCTTATTAGTTTCCTACTACGGATAGGTATTGAAAAAAAAATAATTTCATAGAAGAACTTTTTTCTGTAGCCCCACCCGTTACGAAGTTACTTTTTCCCCAAAGTCGGAAAAACCCCTATATTTAAATTGTTGTAACAAGGCTTCTGTTAAGTACATTTTCAATCTGAAAACGTCGAAAGTTAGCTGGTTTTATAAACTTTAAAATTTTTAAAAGTTAGATAAATAGGGTTGTCATACGGTACTAAAATTTACCATTATGTTAAACTCAATTTTAAAAAAAAATTAACTTTTAAACGGTTTAATCTAGAGTCTTGAAATTTTATAAGAAGTTAATTGCTCAGAAATTAGTAGGAGTCGGTTAACAAAATGTGTTTGTTAGGCCCCCGTTTAGGAGCTGTAAGGCCACAAAAATTAAAACTTCCTATTTTTTAACACCTTTAACTTTTTTTTTAGTATTATACAGAATTGAAAGCTGGAACATTAAGTTTCAACTTATATTAAAGGTTTCCTTAAACTTAAAAGGGGTTTTTAAAATTGAAAAAAGTGTCTATTAGTTTTAACCATTTTTGCTTAGATAATAAAATTTTAAGAAAAGTTCCAAATATTGGTGGAATTGACAATTTAATTTACTATTATTCATAGTTAATAATGAATTGACAAAATAACTAAATTATAATATTATCATAAAATACTCAGTATAAAACACTATATAATTTTGAAAATGTGCTTTTTTTAAAAACACTTGGTTTTTTTATTACTTATTCTTTTTTTTCTCAGTACCGAAACGGCCACTTTACTTTTTGGAAACTTTTTTTTTAATTGTTCTGTCATTTAGACAATTTTGATTTTCCCTCCCTCAGTTAAATAAATAATAAATAATTTTAAAAATATCCAGCCGATGGCGCAGTGGTTGTGGCGTCGGCCTTTCATGCGAAAGGTCTCGGGTTCGATCCCTGGCTGGGTAATATATAATATATCAATAAAAAAATAATAATAATAATAATAATAATAATAATAACTATAATAATAAATAGAATAACAATAACATCATGCATACCAGTAACATCAAAATACCACTAAGGCTCCCTGAGACGACACTATAACATCGCCCTCAGTGGTACTGGACCAGACTCAGGACGTTGTTTCTAGGCAACGACAGATGGCAGCCCCATCCCTAGGATAGGCTACAGCAGACCAATCACCTGCTTAGCTGAAAAGAACGATTACAGAAACTGAAACAAGGCAAGAAAACAGGATGGATCTTACGGCAACAACCTTTGGCTTACGAAATAGGACGCGCTTAGCGCAATGGAATGTGAGAACTCTTCGTGAAGCATCAAGGCTGTCCCAAGTAGAACAACAAATGACATCATATAAGATCGAAATCCTAGGAATAAGTGAAATGAGATGGAATAACACCGGCGAGCTTGTTACAGCAAATGGCAATACTCTAATATACAGTGGTGAGGAAACTGGAGGTCAAGGTGGAGTTGGAATTATAATATCGAGGAAAATGCGCAACTCTCTAATATCCTGGTTACCAACATCAGATAGGATAATCACAGCTCGTTTCCTCGGCAAAATTAGAAACATAACCATCATACAATGCTACGCACCCACTGAAGATGCAGAAATAGCCAAGAAAGAAGAATTCTACGAACAATTAACATCAACGCTTAATAATGTACGAAAAAGAGACATTGTCATACTAATAGGAGATTTCAACGCCAAAATAGGAAACACCAACCAAGAAAACATCGTGGGAAAACATGGCTGTGGAGTTCGAAATAACAATGGAGATAGATTAGTCGAAATATGTCAAACATTTCAATTAGTCATCGGTGGCACCATCTTTCCCCACAAAGAGATACACAAGTATACTTGGACATCACCTGGAGGCCGCACTCGCAATCAGATAGACCACATATGTGTGAGCAGAAGATGGCGTAGTTCATTAATAGATGTCAGAAATAGAAGAGGTGCTGATATCGGCAGCGACCATGAACTTATAACTGGTGACTTCAAAATTAAGTTGAAAGCACAAAGAACAACCAGACATAGAAGAAAAAGACGACTAAACCTCCGAAAACTCCTAAGTGTACCTACAAAAAATGAATTAGTAAACAACCTGCTAGAAAAAACATCAACACTGGCGGAAAATCATACATGGAACGACATTGTAGCGGTATTCAATCAAGTCGGAGAAGAAACACTTGGTATAGCACAGCCAGAACGAAAAATATGGATCTCTGATGATACATGGCACCTTATAGCCCAAAGAAGAGAACTAAAGCGGCAGCTGAATAACAACATAGCTATTAGCAATCAGTACAACATAATTGCCAAACAAGTAAAGAAGGCAGCAAAAAGAGACAAAAAACAGTTCCTAGAGAAATTAGCAACAGCAGCTGAAACAGCGGCAGGGCAAAACAATATGAGAGAGTTACATCAGATCATAAGAAGTCTCACAAATCGCAAATGTAACAGAAACCAACCAGTCAGGGATCGTAATGGCGTGCTACTAGTAAACACTGACGCTCAAACACAAAGATGGAGGGAACATTTCGAAGAAATCAGCAATATAGCTGACATCAGCGAAACATGGCAGACAGACGAAACCAACAGCCACACAAACAACAACTTAAGTATATCGTGTGACCCACCCAATGTCAATGAGATAAATGAGGCTATAAGGAAGTTGAAATGCAACAAAGCAGCTGGCGAGGATGGTGTTGCAGCCGAATTGCTACGCGCTAACGCTAGAATATCAGCCGTACTTCTATATCCACACATCAGAAAGGCATGGGATGAGGAAAGGCTGCCTACATCTTGGAAGAAAGGCATCATCGTTAAAATACCAAAGAAGGATGACTTAAGAGAATGCAGCAACTGGAGAGGAATAACCGTGCTTAACTCCATATATAAAATACTGGCAACAATCATACAAGGCAGAATTCAAAGCAAGATCGAGGGAAGTTTACGTGATGAACAGGCAGGCTTCCGCCCTAACAGAAGCTGCGTAGATCAAGCCAACACTCTACGCATAATAGTCGAACAATCTGTGGAATGGCGTACACCTCTCTACCTCCTGTTCATAGACTTCAAGAAGGCCTTTGACACCATCAAACGTGTTGCAATCTGGAAAGCATTAAGCAAGAAAGGAGTACCCCAGAAAATAATAAACATTATCAAAGCGATGTACGAGGATGCGGATCTCGCGGTTCTGCACAACGGAAACATCAGTGACTCTTTCACTACAAACACAGGAGTAAAACAAGGATGTCCACTCTCACCTCAACTGTTCACAATTGTCCTGGATGAAATTATGCGAGAAGTATGCGTGCAGAGACGTGGAATAACTTGGAGTCTCACACGGCAACTCGAGGACTTAGACTACGCAGATGATATTTGTCTACTATCGCACAAGCTCAGCGACATCCAAGCTAAATTAGAACATCTCACAAAATTAGCACGATGCGTTGGATTGGAGATAAATATCCAGAAAACTAAGGCCATGCGAATTAACACCTGCAATAGAGGAAACATTAGCTTTGAAGGAAACACCATCGAATATGTAGATGCCTTCTGCTACCTAGGCAGTACAATCACAACAGATGGCGGTGCAGAAGCAGATGTTAATAACAGACTTCGAAAAGCAAGATCGGCATTCGGACAATTAAGAACCATATGGAGAAGCTCTCAGATCTCCAGAAACACGAAGCTAAGAATATTCAACGCATGCGTAAAATCAATACTAACATATGGTAGCGAAACCTGGCTAATTTCAAACAACATCATACAGAAATTGCAGGTATTCGTCAACAAATGTCTTCGTATCATATGCGGAATATTCTGGCCTAACACCATCAGCAACGTGAATCTGTTAGAGATAACAAGAGAAGAACCAATTGTGAAACAGATAAGGAAACGCAAATGGAAATGGATCGGACATACCATCAGGAAAACAGCCGATAGCATAACCAGAATGGCGTTAGAGTGGAACCCTCAGGGAAAAAGAACAAGAGGTCGTCCCAAAAACACCTGGAGGCGATCAGTACTCCTGGAACTAGGAAGATGCAATCTCACTTGGAACGATGTAAGAACAACAGCAACAAACCGAGTGAGATGGAGATGCCAAGTGGAAGCCCTATGCTCCCAAGAGGAGTTATAAAGGACAAAAAAAAAAAAAAAAAAAAAAAAAAAAAAAATTTTAAAAATAGTTTTCCTACTGCCTATATTCAGTAAAATAGTTTTCCTATCTGAAAACAAAGGCATGCTCCACTCTCTAATCGCATTATATATGCATAACAATTTAATTTAATCAATCTCTAATTGGAACACCATCTTTTATTCTTAATAGCAGCTGGCAACCTTCAATTTAATGATAAATGATATAAAACAGAAATCTTTTACAGAAGAAAACTTCCAAGTATTACTAAGGGCAATAATTTTTTTTAATAAATACCAAATATGTAAAACTACTCATATAAAATCACTATATATTAGAAAAAATTGAAAGTAACTTTTATGTATAAAAATTATTTACAAAACTTAAAAGAATCATTTTTAATAACGAAATAAATGACAATTTTTTGAAAAAAAAAAGAAGCAGAATAACTTTGAAAGTCTGAAAATCTAAAACATCACAGAATATTTATTATACTTTTAAATAACGAACATAAAATATAAGCAGATAACCTGCAGAGTCAGAATGAGTGTAGATGAATTTTTTTGTAATAATGTTGAAAGTTACCAGTTGGTAGTACTAAAACCACCAAGTCTATAAAAATGAAATAGAACTTTTTTTTTATTTTTCATTTTTGTATCTGCTCCAATCTGTGACTAGGTTTTTCTCTATATTTATAGGAAATATCAAAATTTGTCGTTTATATATATATTTTTATACCCGTATGTCTATATAGTCAAAGGGTATAATAAATTTGCCATTACGTTTGTGACGCAGAGAAGGAGGGGGGGTAGATATAGACTCAAGTGTATGGATCGAATCAGAATCGAAAAATAAATCGATTTAGCTATGTATGTCCGTCCGTCCGTCTGTCCGTCCGTCTGTCCGTCTGTCCGTCTGTCCGTCTGTCCGTCTGTCCGTCCGTCTGTCCGTCTGTCCGTCCGTCACCACGATAACTCAAAAACGAAAGGAGCTAGAATCTTGAAATTTTCGCAAATCCGTTTTTTTGCAATAGCCGTCATCGCTATTTAAATCCAGCCGTTTCGGTCCATGGGTTCGGGTAGCTGCCATACAACTTCTTTTTTTATATGAGGATTTCTCTGTACCTATTACAGCTGCGTGTCTGAAATTTTGCCAAAAGTAGTTTAGTTTTATGGCCAAAGTTTCTGCAAAATTTGGTTGGTCTACTGCAGTGGGTTCGAATAGCTGCCATACAACTTCTTATTTCATATGAGCATTACTCTATACCTATTGAAGCTGGGTGTTTGAAATTTTGCCAAAAATAGTTTAGTGTAATGGCCAAAGTTACTGCAAAATTTGGTTGTTCTACTGCAGAGGTTTCGAGTAGCTGCCATACAACTCCTTCTTTTATATGAGCATTAAACTACAGCTAATAAAGCTGGTATGTTTGAAATTTTGCCAAAAGTAATTAATGTTTAAAAATGATATAATGTTTATATAACGGTCATACGGGTATCCCAGAGTTGACACAGTCTACTCTACCACACTCTTCCTCGTTATTATATATATACAATATATACGTATATATTGTTTTATGTCATCCTTTTTTACATTCTATCGCCTTAGAATATATGAATAGAAAAGAACGAGAAATGAAATCGGAGATGACTGTCATAAGCAGTAAATTTACTATAATGATATTTAAGTTTTTTTTTTTCTTCCTTTCTTTCTTTATTCCTCTTTTTCATATATTTCTATTTCACTCTATTTTAATTTTATTAAGTTTGTTTTTTTTTTTCTTGTTTTGTTTTTCATGACTAAAGAATGCTTCATTTTATAAATTATATTATGAGAATCTGAATTTTTTTTTAATTTTTTATTCTATTTAAATTTTCAAATATTTTTGAAGATTATTTTTCTTCAAAGTTTATTAAAATTCTTTTTATATTTAATGTTTTAAAAGAAATTCTCTATATTTATTAAATTTATTTTATAAAATTCTAAAGAAAAGTTCTAAAGATTATTTTAAAAATTTAATTTCGATAAGGTAGATATACTTAAAACTGCTTCATTTCGAAAGCGATTTTTTAATGGAACAGTTCAGAAAATATTTAATACAGTTTTATTTAATTTTATTTGAATGAAAAATACTATACTAAAGTTTAATTGACTAAGGAGTTTAGAACACGTATATAATATATATTATAATAATTGAAGTTAAATAATGAGAAGTGTTCCATACACTCGGTTTGGTAAATTTTTTTTTTTTTTTAAATCGCGTTTTTAGAAAATCTAGTTTTTTATTGAAAATCTCTCTTCTCAAAAAATCTGGGTTTTAAGGATTTTAGAGGTGAATACAAAATGAAAATTATAATCCTTTCCCAGAAAATAAAAAAAGATTTTATCTGAAACGAGATTTTCAAAAAAAAAGAGATTTCTAAAAAGAGATTTATTAAAAATTAAATTTCCTAAAAACCAAATTTTCTTAACGAGATTTTCTGAAAATAGAGGTGTCTGTTTTAACAATAATACAAGGATATTAATACAAATATTTCATTTAAAAATTGTGTCGTCCTGAAATAATATTAATCTTTAATATTATTGTAATATTACACATTATAAAGAAACTCCTCATTGAACTTTATTAAAATTCTTTTAACTTCTAGTTAGTTTTAGTCTTAGAAAAATTTTGCGAAAAGTTCCTGTGCGTTGTATGAATCAATCTTTTCTTCTGTAAAACTCATTTTATTAAGAGTAAAACCAAAAAATTATTTTTTATTTAATTTTAATTAAAATAATAATTAAAAAATTTTAACCTTAATAGTTTTACCAGCATTCAAAAATTTCTCCATTTTTTCAAAGTTTATCATATTCCCATTCATCAAAGTTTTCTCCATTTATTGGAATTACATTAATGCATCGATATTATTATGATATCATCAACTGCATCTTAAACAAAAGCATATCACTATTTTAAATTACCAACTTTTCCTATTTTTAAAAGTAGTTTTTTGATTTTATTAGAGCTGAATGTACCCTTTTATTCATTTCAAGTTAAACATGAAAACGATAGAAAAGTAATTATTCAAACATCAACCTTTAAGAATATTAAAAATTATTTGTTTGTCTTTTAACCTTTTTGTTGAGACAAGTTTTATTTCATACCATACACCTAAAGTAGGTGTATGTAAGTCCAGCTTTCATTACGTCCGACAAACGATACTGTTTTTATAACTGCATGACCATAGGTCATATAAATTTGCTATTACGTTTACGATATAGACTGAAAGGTATCGATCGGATTATAATCGAAATCGCATCCATCCGTCCGCACGGTAACTCTAAAATTAAAGGTGCTAGGATTATGAAATTTTCACAAATTAGTTTTTATGCAATAGCTGTCTGTCAATGCTAAAATCCAGCAAGTTTTCTCAAAGAGTTTCCATACAACTAAAGCTAGATAAGATAATAAAATTTCTATACTACGTTGACACAGTTCACTTTACTGCACACTTCCTAGTTTTTATACCCGTTTGACTATATAGTCAAAGAGTATAATAAATTTGCCATTACGTAGATATAGACTCAAGTGTATGGATCGGATCAGAATCGAAAAAAAAATCGATTTCATCAATAGCCGTCATCGCTATTTAAATCCAGCCATTTTGGTCCATGGGTTCGGGTGGCTGCCATACAACTTCTTTTTTTATATGAGTATTTCTCTGTACCTATTACAGCTACAGGTCTGCATTTTGCCAAAAGTAGTTTACTTTTATGGCCAAAGTTTCTGCAAAATTTAGTTGGTCTATTGCAGTGAGTTCGAGTAGCTGCCATACAACTTCCTGTTTTATATGAGCATTACTTTATACCTATTAAAGCTGAGTGTCTGAAATTTGAAGTGAAAAGAAGTGAAAGTACAGTTTAAAATCTAATCCATTCACAATAAATAAATTCACAATTCATGTAATATCAATAGAATTCAATATAATACTAATGTATGGTTTTATTTAAATTAAATAATTCAATATAATGCTAAGTAATAATTCAATATAGTGCTAATGTTAGGTTTCATTTAAAGTTTATAATTCAATGTAATGCTAAGTAATAATTCAATATAATGCTAATGTTAGGTTCCAGTTGTACGACTTCGCACATTTACAATACATATTAGAAGATCGAATAATTCATCTTTTGCTTTAGTTTCATAATATCGAGTTCGTTTGTAGGCATTTGACACTGAATTCTTTCTTATTAAATTCACAAAAGCATGCTTTAAAAATTATATAGAAATTTCAATGTCATAAAAGAGTATAAAATACCTTGTAAATGTATATATATACACATAATTTTATAATAATTCTAAAATATATGCTTTTTTAAAATGCAATTCTTAAAAATTTCATTATTTTATTATTAAACAAAAGTTTCTTTGAAATTTTTTTTAAAAATCCCCATAGCAACCATTTTTTACCAGTTTTTTTTTATTTCTTTACAAACACATTTCTATTTTTGAATGTTTTTGTGTAACTTTAATGAATACAAAATTTTGAATATAGTAGATTTATCATTTTAACCTGTAAATAATACATTTTACAAAATATATACCCATAACTACACCCTCCATTAATAGACATCTATGACATATAAAAATAGATTATCAAAAAAGAAAACTAAAAAAAAAACTAAATTATTTTGGCACTAATAGTATATCACCAACAGAACACGTCAGATCTCATACCAATTCTTATCTATACACAAAAGCTAAAACAAAAAAAAAAGGACATACCCAAAAGATAAAATAATTTTTTCATATCATAAACTTGAATTGAACCAAAACTGTTTTCATAATCATTTGAAAGATTTTCTAAAATTTCATACTTAAATTTCATAAATCGTTAGAGTAAAACTTTGTCACGTCTTATAAAACTTTTTAATAGCACGTGATCTATAATTTGCCTTTTCTTTCTTTTTTCTCATTTCTCAATTTTTTATTCTTATTCTTTTTATATCTTTTCATATTTTTTATATTATGGTTTCCATCATATGGGAACACCATTTAGATCATATCTTCAAAAAAATAAAACTTTTCTTTTCGAAACTTAAGATTATTATAGAAATTTTTTAAACCCTATGAATATAAGTATGTACATGTACATTCCAAATCTTATTAAACTATTATTATAGTACTATCTAAGTAAAGGGTGTTTTAAAAATTTTAAATGTCTAGAAATTATAATATTGTTCGATTTGAGTAATTAATATTATTAATTTTCTAGAAAAAATAAATGAATAATTTAATAAAAGAATATAACGCTCAGATACAAAAGTAATTTATCACTAATTATAAAATATAACAAAACGAAGTGTATCGATTTAAATCTCAGATATTTTACAAGGAATTAAGTCTCGAACTGTAAATGCAAGTAGAATTCATTGAGATCAATTTTATGAATAATGAAACTTCAGTTTAGAATAATAAAACTTCATAGAAGCTCTCCTTCTATTTAAACATGTATCTATAAGGGTGCGTTCATGTTGGAGCTGTGATAAGTGATAAGAGCGTCGTTAAGAGCACTGCGTATAAAATTTATATTCTTTACAAATGATCAAGACGATGCTCCAATTAAACACCTCTATTTAAATCATGTATATAGTTATCTACGCTACACTCTTATCGGCGCTCTTATCACTTATCGCAGCTCCAATATGAACACACCCTTAGATATTTCTTCAATCACATAATATAAGTATAAAATTGGATTTTCAGTTTAAGTACTACAAAAGAACTGTTGTGAAATTAAAAGTAAAAAAATGGTTCTGCCTTTTATTAATTAGTTGAGACATTTGGTTACACTTAAAAGAACGGTCTAAGCTAAATAATTCACAAAAATGATGGTGGTAATATCTCATATTGTTATTTCTAAACGTATTTTTCGAAATTTTTTTAAGCGCAGCTTATTGTCCTAACTTTTTCGACTTTTGTAAAGCTCCTTTTTCTAATTAGTAAAACTTCTTAGACTTTCTTGCGCAGTATCTCGTAATATCTACTGCAGAAAATACATATTTAACTGAGACATACAAAGTTAAGATTGCAAACATGAACTAAACCAAAGTCTTTATTTTACCACATGTTAATTTCTTAAAATCTATTAGTTAATAATATAATCAAGAAGGATGTTAACTGCTACCTCTTCAATGACACATCAAATTGAATGATTTATAAAATTAAAGCTTTAGCTCAGTAAGTAATATAAAACCACGTGGGCTTAAAACACCCTGTACAACAACTGACTTTTCAAAATTTTATTTCACAAATCTTTAGATCTCACACTATTTACTTTACTTAATAATTTAAATTACAAAGTAACTTGTATCAGCAGTGTCTGTACTTTAAAAAATTTATGAAGTAATCACTTTTCAAATTTCATTTTAGAAATATTTTAGAAAAAGATATTGTAATAAATTTTTTGAAACAAAGTCTTATTTAACATATAAATCCAGAACTAATGGTATTATTAAAAACAAAAATATTGTTGGGATCCCCTCAAATCTAAATGTTCAAAAATAGTCAAGTAATTTTTTTTTAAGCCATAAACTTTTTTTTTTATAATATAAGTAGTAAAAGGTAAATTTACCAAAGAGATTGAATTAAGAAAAAGGGACCTGATATAAATCTAATACCACAAATCAGATTTTGTTAAAATTTTTGAGACAAAAACATTATTAATACTATAAAATTTGCTGAACAATTTTATCCCAAAAAATTAGTTTAATATAATTATTAAACATTCTTTATCCCTATTGTATCTTTGGTACTATATAAAAGGCAAATGAATGACTTTATGACAGTCGATTACATAGTTAAAAATATAAAATATATTTGTTTTGAAATTTTATTATCAAATTAAATTTACTCTATGAATCCCAATAGTAATGACTTGGTCCAACCAAACATTACAGTTAATAAAGTATACGTACAGCTGTACGTACTGAATAAAATATTGGCGCAATATAAGCATCTCTTTCTAACCTTTATTATGCAGAATATTCTCTTAAATAAAATTATATTAATTTTATATTTTAATTTTGTTTTAAATTATAAAATTTTATATGATTATATTATTATATATACACATACATACACACATATATCTGTAATGAAATATGTGGTTGCGTCAAATTTAAAATTTCTAACAACTCAAAAATCATAATGGTATAGTTATAGTTTATTTTTAATTTGATTAACTTTTAAAAAATTTATTTATTAAGTAATCCAGACTGTTTGGTGCTTTCATACCAACTAATATTAAAACTTTGCATTAAGATATTATAAATTTTAGTCATAATATAATATGGAAGTATTTTTATATTTATTAACATTTAAAATTATATAGAAGACACATCAAATTAAACACATAAAAATTCAGATTAGATTTTATTTCATTGTTTTACGATTACGGGGGCCAAGAATATATTTCTATTTGTTTTATGGACGGACTATATTGCGTATAGTATCAAGTTCAATCCTTCCTATGTAGAATTAATGTGATCCATAACTTTTTACAATTTTTCTATTCACTTGCAAAAGTTAATGTATTAGAAGTTACTTTTAAAATTCCTGTTGGAACTTATTAATTTTTCTATAATTAAGCCACTTACCACAATTAAGTAAGCTACGAAGTATTCAAGTTTTAAGTATATAAAGTGCCTGAACATTGGAAACTTTAAGATTCTAAGGAGCTCTTTTAAGTTGAAAGATATTTTAATATTTGTACTTTCATGTATTTTTATAATTTTTAAAGTTTGATGTACATTATATTGATTACTGGGCCCACTTTATATTCAAGAAATTTTAACCAATTGATGACTCAGCCACTTTGATTATTACTACATCAAGTGATCAAGGTAAGCTAATTAGACCGAGTAACCTAGTAATATTAGACGAAGTCATAATGGTTCATAATGATTTGCAATGCAAGCACAAAAAATTAATGTCAAATTTGAAATATTATTATCAATTTTTTTAGAAGTTTACTCAATTTAAATAGACTCAAAGTTATGAATCCATAGACTCAAAAGTATGGATCGGATTAGAATCGAAAAGTAAATCGATCTAGCTATGTATGTCCGCCCGTATCAAACACGTTTTTATACAATAGCCGTCATCGTGTGAATAAAATAACTTTGGTGTAGTGAAAGAAGTTCGAAGATCTGGCTTTCAACTTATATTGTCTTTTGTCAATATAATGTCGATATTACTGTCATACGAGTATCGAAGATCTGACACAGTCTACTCTACTACACTTTTCCTTGTTTTTATTTTAATTTCATATTTTTTTAATTATTACAAAACTACAATTTTTAAACTAATAATTCTTCAATATTAAACATAATAATTTTTTTTTTCACTAATTTGAACTTGCAAAATGTATTCAGAGAAAATATTGTTTAATGCAAGTTATAAATTTAATTGAAATTTATTGCAGACATTATATTTATGAAAAAAATTTAATATTAACAATTCAAAATTTTCTATATTTCAAAATATAGTTCTGTCTCTGTGTAACTGAAATATAAAAAATTCCTTTCAAAATTTGATATGACTGTGACATCTGACATTTTAATTGGTGTTGCCGTTTTTGTTTCATACTTGCATTTGTGACTCTTTTTTTTTTTTTTATTCCTTTTCCACTCCTTTAAGGAGTATAGGACATTCACCAAGTTTTTATTTTAAACTAGGCTTCAGTTTCTTTAATCATAATATTCACTAAGCCGTTGATTACTCGGCTGTAGCTATTGTATAAGGTTATGAAATATGAATGCACAAATGTTAACTTTGTGCGCCATCTATTATCTTACACAAGAATTATTTATATATTTTTATTAAATCTTATTTTATATTACGATATAAACTATTACGATATAATTAAACAATTTTACGATATTTCTTTTTTATTAGATATGATCTGACCGGGGTTTGAACCCGAGATCTTCCACATGAAAGGCGGCGTCTTTACCACTACGCCATTGGTCAGATAATTGGTGACTCTTAAGTCTTATTTATTAGTTTTACATTAATTATAATTTGTTTTTCCATTTTTAAATAATATCAAATAAAAATTATTGTTAAAAATTTTAATTGAATTTACTTTTTAATGTTCAAAAATATTCATTTCAAAATTTAATTGATTTATTTTTCGTGGAAACACAATAAATTCAAGTACATGTACATATATTATGTTTAATGTCATAATTTTAATTAAATCTTGGTAATGTACTAGTATATTTATATTAACGCTAAAAGCAGTTTTCAACTGAATTTTATTTAAAAAGAAACAATTTCGAAATTTCAATTACCTTTTTCATTATAATTCAAGAAAATAAAATCTAAATTACAATATTGCAACCAAATATCTTTAAAATAGCCTTTAAAAGTGAAATTGAAAATAAAAATCTATTTTTAAATATATTTAATATCAGAATATATTAAAAATGCCCATGGCTTTTTTTAAAATTTCGTATTTAGTATTTTTAATGCTATTTCTAATACATATGTAAGTACATTTCAAAAAATTGGAAATTATATAGATATACTAGCTAATACCCGATTCGCGTTGCTGCGCCTCTCATTGCTGGTTTAATTTAAGTTGATGTTATTGAAAAAAGTTAACACAAAAGTTACGCACGATTTTTCTAGGATTTTAAAAGTAATTTTTAACTAATTTATTATAATTTTAACAATTTTCAACAATTCATTTGTTTCGTTATTAATTATATATGCACAGAAATGTTAATTCATTTGATGTTATTAGTCAGAAACCCATAATCCTCAACTCTACCGTCAAGTAGCACCACGTAAAACAGAACGTAAAGTTATTTGTTCAAACTTTTTAAGGAAAAAATTTTAATGCAAAGGATTAATGGAATGTAGCAAAAATTTTTTTGAGACTTTTTTTTTGGCCAAAGCAGTAATTCGCAAAATTGGGCGAAATCTGCTTTCAAAACTTATTTTTGATCAACAGTTGGTCCGGCTGTTAAAATTTCAAGTCTGTTAATACAGTAAACTCGATTATAAAAGAGCATCGCATATACAAAATTTGAAGTCAATCGGTCAAACCGTTTTTATTTTAGAACAAACGAGGAAGAATATCGTTGCCAATTTGTCAATTTTTAGATACCCATGCATGCGCTTGTTAACCATTTAATTAAATTGCTTATAACCTCCAAAGTTTCAATTGCTGAACTAATACATATATTTTAGTGCTAATGCATTACACTATTTATACCCGTATATTACCGAAAAGGGTATACTACCCGGGTATTATACCCGACTTTTAGTCAAATGAGTATACTAAATTTGCCATTACGTGTGTGACGCAGAGAAGGAGGGGGGTATATATAGACTCAAGTGTATGGATCGCATGAGAATCGAAAAATAAATCGTCCGTCTGTCTTTCCCGTACGACAACTCAAAAAATAAAGGAGCTAGGATTTTAAAATTTTCACAAATTAGTTTTTATGCACTAACAGTCATCGCTATTTAAATCCAGCTATTTTGGTTCACGGGTTCGAGTGCCTGTCATACAACTCCTTCTTTTATATGAGCATTACACTGCACATAATGAAGCTTGGTGTCTAAAATTTTGCCAAAAATAGTTTAGTTTTATTGCCAAAATTCTTAAAATTTAAACCATATTTACAGTACAAAAAAATTCTATTCAAAAACCCAAAACGAATCCTATTCCATTATAAACTATTCAAAAACTTATACACAAATTTATTTACCTAACAAGACATAAATACTAAATAATTAAAAAATATAATAATAGAATAAACAGAAAAATGTTAATGACCCCTTTTTTGTATATATAAACCTGAAAATTAAATTGTTATCGATAAATACAATGTTTGATCTTTATTTGTGAATTTATATAGTTAAGGAAAGATTGACTGACTGATAGTTTAGTTAACCACTTAATTTGTTCTAATCGTATATTAGTTTTTATATTAAATCGTAAGCCTTAAGCCATAAAAATAATTAGTTTTGGTCAAAGTTTAAATCGTGTCCCAGATAAATAGAGTTATGTACATTTTTTTATATATCCATATTTTTTCCTTTTTTTTTTTTGATTTTCCAATATAACTATCATTGGGTCATGTTTAACTATTAATTTTTTTACCAAAGTTTTAAATAAATTTTTTTTTAAACTTTGTAATTTAATCTTGGTTTTTTTTTTTACGTTAACTACATCATGAATCTACTGATTCATTGTAAATCTAGGAATTATGAATTTAAAATTAATAAGCATTTGCACTGTCACAAAAATATAAGATAGAAATTTGAAAGTAGTAACTGTAGAGGCTCAGAACCAGAGTGACTTAAGTGAAATAAAATCGATTAAAACCAAAAGACAACCGATATATGATTTATGGGTATGGTCACTACGGTTCTTATTCCTATTGAACAAGTTCATGTTAGTATTCAATTTGTAATGCAGCGGCTAATTTGGATAATACTGCAAATGCAGATTGTATGTTGAATGTATAATTTCAGTTATTACAGGGTTATTCGATTCAGAGCCAAACCATATTTCGTTTCACTGAATTTCATTTGTCTGCATACAAATATTCCAGCTTTTGTAGCCAACTATAAAATTGTTGTTGCAATAGATAGTTTTTTATATTATTATACATTTTATATAATTAATAGCTTCCAATAGTATAGCTGCCGCCTCCAAACTCCCACTAAACAAATTATTCAAACCCTGATTTTGTAACCAACTCTAATAATTTTAAAATACAAGCAAATGAAATACAGGTAAGTGAAATACAATCAAATGATGAAGCACAGGCAAATTATACTACGGCAAATTAAAGACAGACATTGCCATATTAATAATTCCGTTACGATCCCACTTTTTAAATATTATTTTAGAATATTAAATCACCCTTAAAATTTGAATGAGCTGAATTTTTCATAGCGAGCACACATGAAACGAAGTCCTCTCCGAAAGGATTTAGTACATTCCTGACAACTATTGCAGTATTAGGGGCATTTTAATTACTTGACTCCAATATTTAACAACATATCATTTTAAAAGTCTCTTAAATTACAATTAAAAACAAATCTGCACACAAAATGAAGCGTGTAAATTAATATTCCTTAAAATCCTATAAAATCATTGATTATTCTATCTCCATAGTTTGATTCTCTTTGTATAGTAAGGTTTCTATTCATCTGAGGTTTTTTTTTGAAATTTTTTTCTGATAAAACCAATCTTTTACGATATTTGACAGTCATTTCAAATTCAAAACAATGTGATACAATACTTTGTTTTCTATATCTTTTTATCAGTAGATGGTGCTTTTGTTGTTTTTTCCCTACATTTTGGGTTCAGAAAAAATTAAACTATAAAACATGAAGTGGTACTTTTTTAACTCGTTAGTTTCAGTACATTTTATTCATTAGAAAAGAAAAAATTAGATTATTTTATTTTACAGTTTTTGTTTTTTTTTTATTTTTTTTTTTTTGATTTTTGTTAAATATTTTTTGTCTAAAAGATTAAATAACAATTTTATCTTGTGAAGCTTATAAATAAAATTATAAAAAAAACCATATTGAATGTCTCTCTATTGTACAGTCATTTGTTCAATCTATTGTATGGATGTAATAGGCATAAATATTATTAATTTTTATCCTTAAGCAGTTTTATCCTTTTTTATTTTTTTTTTTTGTACAAATTTGCCTTTTTTTCAAAAATATTTTCGACATAAACATAGAATATTTCAAACAAGTCTATTATTGATACTTTATATTTTTCTGTCAGAACTTTCAATAAAAAGTGTTACCAGATTAATATTATTTTCAAGGCATTTTTTTGAAAATTATTGAATTTTAAAAACAAAAGGTACATTTTCTTAAAGATTAGAGACCAATTTGACTAATTTCAAATTATTTTTAATTAGTCAAATTGAAGTTTTAAGTTAAAAATTCATAGAAAGTAAAAGTTATTATCGTATGGAATTAGTTTAAGTATCTAATTATCATTTGAGAATCTCAAATTTGATTTTGAATTTAATTTAAAGAAAATTATATTGAAATATAAAAAAAACAAATTTCATTTGACGTTACACTTCAAATATGCAAAGTTGAAACCTAAAATAAGGAATTAGACTATTTTTGGTTGCAATTGTAGCAATCCTACTTTTAAAACAATGAACACAGTCTAATATGTTTTAAATGTATTTAATACGTTGCCTAGTATACGAATTTTTTATATTCAATTCTAATCTTTTTTAGCTAAATACGAATTTATCAAATTGAATTCTATCAATAACAATACATTTCGAAGGTATTTAGACTTTCTTTTTCTATTATTCATATTACCGAATTTAGTTGGCATAATTTTATTCTCTTTGCTACATGTCCTTTCAATATAAAAAAGGTTTTTCAGAAAAAATATTATTTAATTATTTGATAAGCAGGTTGTCCGGCACTCATAGAACATAAAGAACGGAGGTAATAGAGAAGTTCGTAACGAATAACAAATTGTATTAAAGATTTGTTTAAGTGTCAAGAGTCCAGCTGAAGTCTATTATTCTTCAACTATGAGAGATAATGAAAATTTTCAATTTTATTAAGACCTATAACTTTAACTAGCTATTTCGACTAAAATGAATCTTCTATGTGGTTCAAAGGCAAAAATTTTGTTTTGTCCTTAAATTGTTTGAAAAATTATTTTGAAAGCAGTTATTTTTCGTGAGCTTTGAGTTCCGAACACCCTGTGTGTATCTATGACTTACAAATGGTTGGTGCAATGTGATTCTGAACTAACCAAACCAATAATTTGAGAACCAATTTAAATAATTTGAGTTTTACAAAATAAATATTTTTGTTTCTATCAAAAAACCTTTTTTTAAATATTTTTTTATTTAATTTAAGTTTTTATTTTGATTTTATGTGGCAACACTGGAACAAAATCTAAGCAAAGTTAACATATACATATTTTATAAAATAGACGTCAATATCTTTAAAAAATAAAAAAAATTAATGCCTTGGGGAATTAAACAAACTAAACATATCTTCAATTAGGGTTTAAAATTTCTTCCTATTAAAAAAATATTTTTATATTTATAATTCTATACATTTATTTTTACTAATATATATATACATATAATATATACAGCTACCATGTGTACAAGTAAATTACTTATAGAAATTAAAACAGTTTTTTTTATGTATATAAATACAAATATACGGTAATAAGTCTCCCTTCACTGCAACATCAACTGTACATACATTATATATTAATTAAAATTACCCAACATAAAAGGGATACATGAACTATTATAATGTTATATTATTTTACGCATATGTTAATTAATTCAAAGGACACTACATGTACAATATTTAAAATATTGAATTTTTATAGGTTTTCCTTATTAAATTTAGTATATATGTATATATATGTATATGTATATCCTAATATATATATAAAGTGATTGCATGAATTAATTACACGATTAAAGCTAAAAACAAAAAGATTCTAAATCTCAAATTTAAAAATTAAAATAAGTTTTAATTAGACGTAGAGTCGAATCAAAAGACAATAGACAATATTTATATAAAAAAAATCTAACAAAACTATATATGTTGACCTTTCATTCGAAAAACCCCAGTTCAATTCCCAGTAAAGGCGAGAAAACTTTTATCTGATTTTCAAAATATACTCAGCTATCATTTGCCTTTGGGTTTAAATTGAAGACATAACTGATAATCTATAATTATATAATCTTTAATAAAAAAATACATTAATATAAAGATATAAACAAATAATTTAATTGAATAATATAACTCACAGATGTAGTAATACCTTATAATTCAGGTTGTGTTGTATCAATTGAAAATCTCAGACATTTTCTACATTTTATAAAGCGTAGTACTATCTCATGTTTAAATTGTATGTGCAATTCATTAAAATCAGTTCTAACTTCTAATAATATGAAAATAATATTTTCCCACTGTTGAAACATGCACATATTGTAAAGACAGGCTTTTAGCCATAACATTTGAGCCGTAAGAACTTATATAAAAAAAAATGTATGTATATGGAACAAAGCTATGCAGAAACAATAGTTAAAAAAAATGTACCTACAAAATATAATTAAAATGATACAAATATTTTAAAATAATAAAGACACTTATATAGAATACATTAGAAAGATAGTTTAAGTTTCCATTTATTTATTAATAAAATAAAAAATAAAATTAGGATGTCCACTCGCACTCAATTATATTAAGAGAAATGTTACAATTATTCCAAGAGGAATAAAATCGTAATTAACAAGCCGGCTTAAAGGTCTTGACATGAGTATATGACAATGTCTTACTATAGCTTCATCATATAGTGATATAAAATCAAAAATAAAACTATTAGATAAAAGACGAAAACTGTTAAATTATCAATAAAATGTTCTACAAGAAAAATAAAAATACAGTAACAATTTGAAAAAAAATGCAAGAATTTATAATGAATCAAAATTTCAATTTTTAACTCAGTGATTTCGGTAACCAAGTCCGCCAGGTGCTCCGCCAAATAATAACTAACAATTATATTAAAAAATTATTATCAATTATTTAAAGTCTTATAGATTTATAACAGGAAATTAGAGTAGCAATATCTCATATTAGACACATTATTATGACACAATATGTTAGACTTGCACGCCTCAAATGTCACATTGACTTTTATATCAATAAGCGTCAACTGTAAAAGCAAATATTTATACTACAACTTACCATAAATTTCTTTAATACATTCTGTAAAAGTCAGAACTTTCAATGTTTAAAATACCGTTGCGTTTTTCCGTTGCACATGCATGAACCTATTTTGACAGATTTTATACGTCGTTACGCTTTTATTAAGGGAAGGCAGCACAATTTATTGAACTTCCTTTAAAATTTACCAAATCATTATAATAAAATTTACTATAATTAAAATAACAAAAACATAAAAAATAGTTTAAAATTATAAAATTATTTTAAAATTTCAATTATTACTATTATGACACTATTCAAAGTACCATAACCTATATAATATGATAATTTAATATAATTTTTTAAATTTTATAAATATATTTTTAAAAATGTCTTCATATTTAAATAAAAACTTAAGCTTTTTTGAAAATTATTATAAAAAAAAAAAAACAATTTTCATATTCTTGGAATATAATATATATATATATATATATATATATATAAATAATGTATATATGAGTATAACAAAGCCAATTTTAAAGATTCTCTATTAAATACATAAATTACATTTTCATTCATTCCTTATGTCACTTCAGGCAGTCATATTAAAAGTTTATTAATGTTCAAGTGCAAAATAAAAAAAAAAATT